>JBBDGP010005332.1:0-144857 GCA_037952835.1 Lithobates septentrionalis
ACAAACAAATGGTGGCCGGGAGGATGGAGGAGGGAAGACGTTGGCCGGTAAAGTAACGTTTTCCTCCTCATCAATTACACCAACAGATGGTTTTCTGCAAACTCATTTGTAGTGGCTGAGATATATCAATGTGACCCGTCCGGGGCGATTACAGTCCAAACACGTCCTGCTAACAAGAACTCCGTTTTCATTTTATACATAAACCGATCAGCCAGGATCAACCCACCTAATATCGAGAAGGTCCCCCCTTCCTGACCCGCCAGGCAGGGGCGTTACTAGGTCTACAAAAGATCTGGGGCTAGAGCCCGTAGCAGCGTAGTAAAGAAAGTCATACGCTTGGGCGGGCATACACATGTATATACAGTAATATACGTGTGTGTGTGTGTATATATATCCCCAGAGAGCCCCTCACATCAGGGTTCCCAGAGAGCCCCCTTACATCAGGGTCCCCAGAGAGCCCCCCCTTACATCAGGGTCCCCAGAGAGCCCCCCCTTACATCAGGGTCCCCAGAGAGCCCCCCCTTACATCAGGGTCTCCAGAGAGCCCCCCCTTACATCAGGGTCTCCAGAGAGCCCCCCTTACATCAGGGTCTCCAGAGAGCCCCCCCTTACATCAGGGTCCCCAGAGAGCCCCCCTTACATCAGGGTCCCCAGAGAGCCCCCCCTTACATCAGGGTCCCCAGAGAGCCCCCCGTACATCAGGGTCCCCAGAGAGCCCCCTTACATCAGGGTCCCCAGAGAGCCCCCTTACATCAGGGTCCCCAGAGAGCCCCCCCTTACATCAGGTTCCCCAGAGAGCCCCCCCTTACATCAGGTTCCCCAGAGAGCCCCCCCTTACATCAGGGTCCCCAGAGAGCCCCCCCTTACATCAGGGTCCCCAGAGAGCCCCCCCTTAAATCAGGGTCCCCAGAGAGCCCCCCCTTACATCAGGGTCCCCAGAGAGCCTCCTCCTTACATCAGGGTCCTCAGAGAGCCTCCCCCTTTCATCAGGGTACCCAGAGGGCCCCCCATTTACATCAGGGTTCCCAGAGAGCCCCCCTTACATTAGGGTCCCCAGAGAGCCTCCCCCTTAAATCTGGGTCCTTAGAGAGCCTCTGCCTTAAAACCAGGGCCCCAGAGAGCCTCTCCCTTGCATCAGGTCCCCAGAGAGCCCCCCACTTACATAAGGGTCCCCAGAGAGCCTCCCCTCCCCTCCCCTTTGGGGACCCCTGCAGAGACTCGGGGCTATTGGCCCCAGATTCGGGGCTATAGCCCCAAAAGCCACCCCCTAACGACGCCCCTGCCGCCAGGCATGGACTCCACTAAACCTCTGAAGGCATCTGGCACCAAGCAGATTCTTTAAGTCTCGTAAGTTGGGGGGGGGCTCCATGGATCAGCCTTTGTTTTTCCAGCACATCCCACAGATGCTCGATTGGCTGGAGATCTGGAGGATTTGGAGGCCAAGTCAAAACCTCAAACCAAACCATTCTTGAACCATTTTTGCAGTGTGGCAGGGCACATTATCCTGCTGAAAGAGGCCACTGTCATCGTGGAATACCGTTTCCACGAAAGGGGTCACAACAATGTTCAAGGTAGGTGGTCCGTGTCACATCCACATGAATAGGAGGAGCCAAGGTTTCCCTAGCAGAACATTGCCTAAAGCACCACATTGCCTCCGCCGGCTTGTCTTCTTCCCATACTGCATCCTGATGTCCATCTCTTCCCCAGGTAAGCTGGAAGTGAACGGTTATGCTCTCCACCTCATCCTTCTGGAAAATGCTCTGTAGTCACTCAGAAAATGCAAAGGCACCCGTTCCAAGCAGCCGACCTCCTGTGTTCACAATGCCTCAGGCTGGTCGCTCAGCACAGGACCGGGAAGCTGGTGGAGATCACTGTAGTAGCGGTGTAGTAGTGGTGGTGTCTAATCCAGGGTTTTCCAGCTTTCCCGGCCTTCGGACAGGTATGTCATATACAGTACATAGTTACATTGTTCCAGGATGGATCTGTACAAATATACCATACCTGGATGACGGCTATAAAGCGGATCTCCCCCCCCCCCCCCCGCCCCCTGTTAATTTTTTGTTCACCGCTGCTTTTACGGTGGTATCCGCACATTTTAGATACTCACCCCTCCAGTGTTGTCCCTCTGAGATCCTCCCATGCCCGGCCAGAGCTCAGTTCCGCACCCCCATGTTCTTTCCGACGTCATCGAGAGACCCGCCGGCTCTTCCTGGTTCATCGTGCCGGCCTCCTGATGACACACCGATAGGCCGGCACCCTCCTCTTTTCCTGAATGGAAGGCTATGCCTCCTGGGACAGGTGGCATGCATATCCCGGGAGGCACAGCGGGCAGTGTGCACGTCTTTCGCGACTGACCTGCACGGGGAGGCGGGGCCCAGACATTTTTGCTCAAAAAAAAAAAAAAAAAAAAAAAGAAGGTTAAAAAAAACAAAAAAAATAAAAATAACAGTGCAATACGTAAAGAGGCTGGAAAGAGAGGTGGAGTGGAGGGAAGTACTGGAAGAGGGTGAAAGTCCGCTTTAACCAGTTCCTGGCTGGCCAAAAGCAAAAGGACGGCCGGACGGGACTTTCGTTGATCCGGGATGTCAAATGACGTCCTCCTGGATGAGACCGGGGCAATCTGCCACCGGCTGTGTCGATGACTGATCGGTGCACCGGCTCGCTGCCGGTACCATGTGATTACCGTGACCAATCACAGCAGATCACATGACAGTTGTACACAATGGATGGCTTAATTTCAAGCCATCCATTGTGTACATTTGTGTTGCTAGCTGTGATTGGTCACCACGATCACGTGGTACAGACAGGGCCAATCAAAGCCCAGCTAGACCATGTGGTTAGCTCTGGCCAATCACAACAAACCACACTGAATGAATTGATTTCATTCAACAAAATGCTCGCTTATAGCAATGAAAATAACTTCTATACAGCAAAGTAGGACAAAAAAAAAAAAAAAAAAAGGAGAGACTTTACAATCACTTTAACCACTTCAGCCCCGAACCATTTGGCTGGCCAAAAACCAGAGCACTTTTTGCGATTTCGGCACTGCGTCGCTTTAACCACTTTAAGACCAGCCTCGTTTTGGATTTTAGGTGTTTACATGTTTAAAACAGGTTTTTCTGCTAGAAAGTTACTTAGAACCCCCAAACATTATATATGGTTTTTCTTCTAACACCAATACTTTTTTTTGCACCGTATTTGCGCAGCGGTCTTAAAAGCGCACTTTTTTTGGAAAAAATTCACTTTTTTGAATAAAAAAATAATACAACAGTAAAGTTAGCCCAATTTTTTTTATATTGTGAAATATAATGTTACGCCAAGTAAATTGATACCCAACATGTCATGCTTGAAAATTGCACCCGCTCGTGGAATGGCGTCAAACTTTTACCCTCAAAAATCTCCATAGGCGACGTTTAAAAAATTCTACAGGTTGCATATTTTGCGCTACAGAGGAGGTCTAGGGCTAGAATTATTGCTCTCGCTCTACCGATCACTGTGATACCTCACATGTGTGGTTTGACCACCGTTTTCATATGCGGGCGCTACTCGCGTATGCGTTCGCTTCTGCGCGCGAGCTCGTCGGGACAGGGGGGGTTTTAAAAAATTTTTTTTTTATTTTTATTATTTATTTTACAATATTTTATTTATTTTTACACTGTTTAAAAAAAAAAAAAATTGTGTCACTTTTATTCCTATTACAAGGAATGTAAACATCCCTTGTAATAGAAAAAAGCATGACAGGACCTCTTAAATATGAGATCTGGGGGGTCAAAAAGACCTCAGATCTCATATTTACACTAAAATGCATTAAAAAAAAAAAAAAGTCATTTAGAAAAATGACATTTGAAAAAATATGCCTTTAAGAGGCGTGGACGAAAGTGACGTTTTGACGTCGCTTCCGCCCAGCAGTGTCATGGAGACGAGTGGGCGCCATCTTAGCCTCACTCATCTCCAGGCACACCAGAGAGTAGGACGCGATCGCCTCCGCCGCTACCGACGGCTCCGGTAAGCGGCGGAGGGCACCGGATCGCGGCGGGAGGGGGGGGGCCCTCACCCGCCACCGATAAAAGTGATCTCGCGGCGAATCCGCCGCAGGGACCACTTTTATCTGAAAGCCGGCCGCCGCACGAAAACGGGGATACCAGGGTTATGGCAGCTAGCTGCTGCCATAACAACGATATCCCCGTTCAAACTTAGGACGTACATCGGCGTGCGGCGGTCGGGAAGTGGTTAACTGGCAATCGCGCGGCCGTGCGACGTGGCTCTCAAACAAAATTGACGTCCTTTTTTCCCCACAAATAGAGCTTTCTTTTGGTGGTATTTGATCGCCTCTGCGGTTTTTATTTTTTGCGCTATAAACAAAAAAAGTGCGACAATTTTGAAAAAAAAAAAAAAAAAAACGCATTATTTTTTACTATAATAAATATCCCCAAAAAATATATATATATACATTTTTTTTTTCCCCTCAGTTTAGGCCGATAGGTATACATCTACATATTTTTGCTAAAAAAAAAAAAAAAAAAAAAAAAAAAAAAAAAAAAAAAAAATCGCAATAAGCGTTTATTGATTGGTTTGTGCAAAAGTTATAGCGTCTACAAAATGGGGGATAGTTTTATGGCATTTGTATTGATATATATATATATATATATATTTTTTTTTTTACTAGTAATGGCGGCGATCAGCAATTTTTATCGTGATTGCGACATTACGGCGGACACATCTGGCGCTATTTTGGGACCATTCACATTTATACAGCGATCAGTGCGATTAAAAATGCATTGATTACTGTGTAAATATGACTGGCAGTTAAGAGGTTAACCACTAGGGGCAGTGAAGGGGTTAAGTGTGTCCTAGGGAGTGATTCTAACTGTGGGGGGGAGGGGCTACGTGTGACACGACACTGATCACCGCTGTGTCCTGTCACTAGGAAGAATGGGGAGATGCTTGTTTACATTTGCATCCCCCTGTTCTTCCTCTCAGTGAGACGATCGTGGGTATCCCCTTGGACGTAGGGTCCACGGGAGCCGCGGTCGGACTCACAGAGCTCGCGGCGGGCGCGCGCCTGCTATACAGACCTTGCCAAGATCACGTACAATAATGTGATTTTGCGCAGCGGAGCCAACCTGCCTCAGTAAAACTGCGGCGGCTGGTCCACAAGCGGTTAAATACCACCAAAAGAAAGCTCTATTTGTGTGAAGAAAATGATAAAAATGTAATTTGGGTACTGTGTTGCATGACTGCGCAATTTTCACTCAAAGTGTGACAGCGCTGAAAGATTAAAATCGGCCTGGGGCAGGAAGGGGGGGGGGGGTATTGGAAGGGTTAATTAGCGACATCTGAGCACAGAGTGCAGCCAACAGGTCCTCTTTTAAATAAAAGTGGAAATCACACGGTGAGAAAGAAAGAAGAGATCGCTGAAGAATTTACATAAAAAATGTAAATAAAAGCCGTGTAATATATGGATATGAAATCCATTCCAACAGAGAATTTACATGAAGCTTCTCTGTGTTCCCGAATAATGAGATTCATTCTAATCTTTTCATTTAATGTATTCCATACAAGCCGGAGCCAGACGAGGAGAGCCATCAGAAATAATTATACAATGAAGTGCAAGGTGAGCTCTGACACACACACACAGACAGACACGCCGGGCCAATCCATAAATCAACAGAGCATCCCAGAGTCTGCAATGCAGATAACACAGGAGAGGAGGGGGGAGAGATAAAAAAAAAAAAAAAAAAAAAAAATTATGTATAATATATATATATATATATATATATATATATATATATATATATATATATATATATATAACATTTTTTTTTGTTCTGGGTGGCTGTTGAGGTTTACATATACTTTTTTTTTTTTTTTTTTTTTGCCCAGAGTTCAGCTTAAAAAAAAAAAAATGTAAAAAAATATACATATTATAATATCTTATAAAAAAAAAATAATTATAATATAAATAAATATATATATATATATATATATATATATATATATATATATATATATATATATATATATATTTTTTTTTTTTTGTTAAAGCTGAACTCTTTAACAAAACAAAAAATATATATACTGTATATATTTTAAAACTGAACTCTGGGCAAAAAATAAAAAAAATGTGTATGTAAACCTCAACAGCCACCCAGAACATGAATACACTTTGGGGGAGATTTACTAAAATTGGAGCACTCAGAATCTGGTGCAGCTCTGCATGGGAGCCAATCAGCTTCTAACTTCAAATTGTTCAATTAAAGTGGCTCTAAAACCTTAGGCTGGGTTCACACTTATGCAAATTGGATGAGGGTTTCCCCCCGCGTCCAATTCACATGACGGAAGATTATGACCGGCTTTCAATGGAGCCGGTTCATATATCTCCGGGGCGGCTGCGGAGCGGATTTGCACAGGTGTCCTGCGTGTCTTTGGCTCCGCTTCACGTCCAGATGCAGGCAAAAATTTGCGGCTCAAGGCAGGTTGTCCGGAGCGTCTCTGATCTCTGTTGGACCCCCTGCTGTGAGCCGCACTCGCACTAACACCCCTTGCACACTGGCACAGCAACACGTTAGCGGTAAAGTGGCGCTTTACTGCCGTTTTAGCTGCGCCTTTGGGGTGCTTTTAACCCCCCCGCTAGCGGCCGGAGAAAGGGTTAAATGTGCCCAAAAAGTACTGCTACCGAAGCGCTTTGCAGGCACTTCGGCAGCGGTGCCCATTCCTTTCAAATGGGAAGGGGCGGTGGAGGAGCGCTGTATTCACCGCTCCAAAGATGCTGCTTGCAGGACATAAATGTATTTTATTGGGATTTTATGTGATAGACCAACACAAAGTGACATACAATTGTGAAGTTGAAGGAAAATGATAAATGATACAAATAAATATGTGAAAAGTGTGGGGGGCATTTGTATGGCGCCCCCCGGAGTCAATACTTTGTAGAACCCCCTTTCTCTACAAGTCTTTTTGGGGATGTCTCTACCAGCTTTGCACATCTAGAGAGGGACATTTCTGCCCATTCTTCTTTGTAAAATATCTCAAGCTCTGTCAGATTGGATGGAGAGCGTCTGTGAACAGCAATTTTCAAGTCTTGTCACAGATTCTCAATGTGATTTAGGTCTGGACTGTGACTGGACCATTCTAACACATGAATATGCTTTGATCTAAACCATTCCATTGTAGCTCTGGCTGTATTTTTCGGGTCGTTGTCCTGCTGGAAGGTGAACCTCCGCCCCGGTCTCAAGTCTTTTATGGACTCTAACAGGTTTTCTTCTAAGATTGTCCTGTATTTGTCTCCATCCATCTTCCCATCAACTCTGACCAGCTTCCCTGTCCCTGCTGAAGAAAAGCATCCCCACCACATGATGCTGCCACCACCATGTTTCACGGTGGGGATGGTGTGTTCAGGGTGATGTGCAGTGTTAGTTTTCCCCACACATAGCGTTTTGCTTTTAGGTCAAAAAAATGAATTTTGGTCTCATCTGACCAGAGCACCTTCTTCCACATGTTTGCTGTGTCCTCCACATGGCTTCTCACAAACTACAAACAGGACTTCTTATGACTTTCTATCACCAATGTCTTTCTTCTTGTCTCTCTTCCATAAAGGGCAGATTTGTGGAGAACACGACTAATAGTTGTCCTGTGGACAGATTCTCCCACCTGAGCTGTGGATCTCTGCAGCTCCTCCAGAGTTACCATGGACCTCTTGGCTCTTCTCTGATGAATGCTCTCCTTGCCCGGCCGGTCAGTTTAGGTGGACGGCCATGTCTTGGTAGGTTTGCAGTTGTGCCATACTCTTTCCATTTTCCGATGATGGATTGAACAGAGCTCCGTGAGATGTTCAAAGCTTGGGAGATTTTTTTTATAACCTAACCCTGCTTTATACTTCTCCACAACTTTATCCCTGACCTGTCTGGTGTGTTCCTTGGCCTTCATGATGCTGTTTGTTCACTAAGGTTCTCTAACAAACCTCTGAGGGCTTCACAGAACAGCTGTATTTATAATGAGATTCAATTACACCCAGGTGGACTCTATTTACTAATTAGGTGAATTCTGAAGGCAATTGGTTTAACTAAATTTTAGTTAGGGGCAAATAAAAGGGGAGCAAAGGGCCGCATCCGGCCCCCGGGCCACAGTTCGGAGACCACTGATCTAGTGTATGGCCACCATTAGGCTGCCAGATAATTAGGATTTGTCAGAAAGTAAAAGAAATTAGCACAAGGTGCCGGATTACCACCAATAACTGGGAGGGATCTTAAAGTGTTCTCCCATTTTCATCAATGTTCTTTTTCAAATCTCATTGAAGTTTTTTCATTCGGTGCTTCAACATATTATATGTAACTCATGAAATGTGCTTCACAAAACTGCTCCTTTATTCCTGTTTAGATCATTGCAAATAGGACTAAGCAGTGACCAGGAAATTTAGGAAATGGTAGTTTGTTTCTACATGCTGTACACTCACTACTTTACATTGTAGCAAAGTGTCATTTCTTCAGTGTTGTCACATGAAAAGATAGAAGAAAAGATTTACAAAAAATGTGAAGGGTGTACTTACTTTTGTGAGATACTGTATATATATATATATATATATATATATGTGTGTGTGTATATATAAACACACACACACAGCTCTGCTATTAGGTTACATAAGGCCCTCTCATTGACTTGGCAGCAGTCTTGCTTCTCCCCGGCCAGACATGGGCTCAGGTCACAGCGCCCCCCCCCCCCCCTCTTGGATCTCCACATTCCACTTTCACAAACTCCCATTGTCTGCGGCCCGGCAGAGGAACCGGCTAAAAATATACCAAAAAAGGCCGACTCACTAAATAATTACCGGCCTGCGGCACACTTTCAATGACAATTGCATGGTCATGCAACACTGTATCCAAATTACATTTTTGAGACAGATAGAGAATTCTTTTGGTGGTATTTGGTCACCACTGGGGTTTTTATTGCTAAAAAACGAAAAAAATACAGAACATTTTGAAAAAAAAAAGAAAGTTTCTCTTAGTTTCTGTTAATTTTTTTTGCAAAGAAGTAATTTTTCTTCTTCTTCACTGATGAGGCTGCACTGATGGGCACGCACTGATGGGGCTGCACTGATGGGCACTGATGAGGCTGCACTGATGAGGCTGCACTGATGAGGCTGCACTGATGAGGCTGCACTGATGGGCACTGATGAGGCTGCACGGATGGGCACACACTGATGAGGCTGCACAAATGGGGCGGCACTGATGGGCACACACTGATGGAGCTGCACTGATGAAGCTGCACTAATGGGGCGGCACTGATGGGCACACACTGATGGGGCTGCACTGATGGGCACTGATGAGGCTGCACTGATGGGCACTGATGAGACTGCACTGATGGACACACACTGATGAGGCTGCACTGATGGACACACACTGATGAGGCTGCACTGATGGACACACACTGATGAGGCTGCACTAATGGGGCGGCACTGATGGGCACACACTGATGGGGCTGCACTGATGAAGCTGCACTAATGGGGCGGCACTGATGAGGCTGCACTGATGGGCACTGATGAGGCTGCACTGATGGGCACACACTGATGAGGCTGCACTAATGGGGCGGCACTGATGAGGCTGCACTGATGGGCACACACTGATGGGGCTGCACTGATGAAGCTGCACTAATAGGGCGGCACTGATGAGGCTGCACTGATCACACAGAGGCAGTGAGTAAGGAAAGGAATGCCGATAACTGGCAAGTCTGTTTACATGCGACCAACTGTGATTGGACATAGCTGATCACATGGTAAAAGGCTGCTGTGATTGGCCCTTTACAGCGATCAGCTGTGCCTTAAAGTGGAGGTTTGCTGAAAAATAAATATTAAAAGCCAGCAGCTACAAATACTGCAGTTGCTGACTTTTAATATATGGACACTTACCTGTCCCAGGGTCCAGCAATGTCGGCAGTCGAAGCCGATCCGTCCTTCGGCTCTTGGCTGCTGCCGCCACCATCCTCGGAAAGGGAAGAAGGAAGTGAAGCGGCTTCACTTCCTGGTTCCCTACTGCGCATGCGCGAGTCGCACTGCGCGTCCTCTCTGGTCCCTGCTGTGTTCTGTGTCTCACAGAATACAGCGGGGGAGGACGGGGTAGGCGCCGGAAGTGGGGTAGGTCACTGCAAGCGCCGCGGTGAGCTATGCCAGGAAGTGGGAGCAAATACCTGGATTAGACAGGTATCTGCTCCCTCCTCCCCCCTGAAAGGTGCCAAATGTGACACCGGAAGGGGGGGGGGATTGCAAAAAGTGGAAGTTCCATTTTTGGGTGGAACTCCACTTTAAAGAAAGCAGCGGTCACAGAGCGTGCCCCAGGGGGGTGTGGGGGAGATGCGGTTCTGAGAGGACATCAATGGACACCCTCCCAGAACTGGAGAACCGCCTTGTAGCCGTCTTTCGGCCAAAAGCACGGGCAGGAAGGGGTTATTACTTACCCAGTGGGCTCCAAAGGGTTAATTGATTGTTTGGTTGCAGGAAAGGAAGAAGAACAAAAACACATTTTCCTTTGCTCCATCAGAATTCCTTTTCTTCACATGAGCAAAGTTCCCTGAAGCTGCGTCACTTCGATGCTCAGCCAGGTGCAGCTGTCTGACGTCATCACGTACAATGCAAGACCAGTGGTCCTGCATGGTACAGGAGGGCAGCAAGGGCCCGTCCACATTGGGCTGTTGAAGAGAACTGAACTCCCAGAATAAAACCGCTAACTTTATTCCAGACACATAAAAAAGTGTGCAAAGTCTTACATTTTATTAGTTTTCTAAAGCAGTCACAGCCCAAGTAGAAAAGCCTGTACCCCACCGGCATGCTGCAGGAAAGGAGCCTTTGCCCTCTGTGTGGAGGCAATGTTCTCTCTTCAGAGGTCCAAGTTGTCCTCTACCGAGTCAGATCCACAGCTCTATAACCAGCTAAGTCCTGCTGATTGGAAAGCTCTGGATCTGCCCCAGCAAGGGGCGTGTCAAAATTCTGCAGAGTGACCACTGCTTCACTACAGAGAACAAGGGTCCTTCTCAACAGCTGCTGGCAGGGAACAGTTTTTTTTTTTTTTTTTTTAACTCAGGCCACGGCTGATTTAGAAAAAGAAAATAAACTGTACAACTTTGCACATCATTTGTTTTGATGCACTTGGAATGTATTTACTGTAGCTGATTTAACCTACTTGACCTCCGGAATATTTACCCCCACTTCATGACCAGGCCATTTTTTGCTATAGGGCACTGCATTACTTTAACTGACATTTGCACAGTCATGCAATGCTATAAATAAATGAAATGTCTCCCCCCCCCCCCCCCCAAAAAAAAATAGAACTTTCTTTTGGGGGTATTTGATCCCCACTGCATTCTTTTTTTTTTTTTTTTGCACTATAAACAAATACAAAAAAAAAAGTGACAAATTTAGAAAAAAAAAAAATTATAATTATAATTTTTTTTCTAAATTGTCTTTTTCTAAATATATATATAGATTTTATTTATTTATTTTTACACTTGCTGCTATACAACGCATTCAATGGAAAAAAAAAAAAATCGAATTTCTTCAACAATTTAGGCCATGTATTCTGAAAATATTTAAAAAAAAAATCCCAATAAACATATATGGATTGGTTTGCACAAATATTATAGCGGTCGACAAACTATGGTACAGCATATGTTGGAATTTGGGCCCATGGAGGAAGAAAAAGTGGAACTCCACATAGTGTAAATCAAATGGGGTTTTTAATGTCCAAAAAAACCATACAAAATACAGGTGATCATGAAAGAGATAAAAAGTATAAAAAAAAATGGCAATGTGGGAAGCTGAGGGCAATCCCTACGCGTTTCAACTACGCATGCCCCTGTTGATGACTGTGTAGTTGAAACGCGTAGGGCTTGCCCTCAGCTTCCCACATTGTGATAAGCAATGCGTCCTACTGATCCGGTAAGGGTACCCATCTTTCCTTCTTGAAGTTTTATGTCATTTGTGGCCGCTTTTACATCTGAATGCCCATAGTCCCATCAGGATACATGGTACCCTCATCCTTTCTGGAGAAGACGGTCACTCACTCCATGATTGGTGGACTTTTGTGTTTGTCATATTTGGCATAGACATTACTTTGTCCATTTATAGCAGCTCACTGCTTACACATATTTTGGATGCTTATTACTATATGTTACTTTGTTTCACATGAGCACACCACATCATATTTATGCATGTATGTTTAGCGCTGCACTGTATTATTATTCTCCATTTTGTAAGCTTGGTTTGTTGGGTGCTAGCAGCTAGTGTTTTTTAGTCTTTGAGTTTGTCTCACTGTATAGCGCAGCATTTTTTTTGATCGTTAGCCTTTAACCACTTCAGCTCTGGAAGGTTTTTACACCCTTCCTGACCGGGCCATTTTTTGCGATACGGCACTGCGTTGCTTTAACTGACAATTGCGCAGTCGTGCGATAATGTACCCAAATAAAATTGATATCCTTTTATTCCCACAATTAGAGCTTTCTTTTGGTGGTATTTGATCACCTCCGGTTTTTATTTCTTGCTATAAACAGAAAAAGACCGACAATAAAAATTATACTTTTTTTTATTTTTTATTTTTTTCTGCTATGAAACATATCCATTTATCTACATTTCTTCATCAATTTAGGGTAATATGTATTCTGCTACATATTTTTGTTAAAAAATAAAAATAAAAAATCCCAAGAAGCGTATACTGATTGGTTTGCGCAAAAGTTATTGTGTTTGCAAACTACAGGATAGATTTATGGACTTTTTTTTTTTTCTTTAACTAGTAACGACGATGATCAGCAATTTTTAGCGGGACTGCGACATTGCGGCAGACAAATCTGGCACTAAAGCTGGATACACACTATACAATTTTCTGTAATATTTTTTTCCTTCAGATTGACCAAAACCATATAATATGGGAGGTCAAACCTTAAGAGTCGGTTCACACTGGGGCGACTTGTCAGGCGACCTAGTCGCCTGACAAGTCGCCTCCCGTTCTGTACAATGGAACCGTTCTAATCGGAGCGACACAAGTCGCTCCGACTTAGAAAAAGGTTCCTGTACTTCTTTTGGGGCGACTTGAGGCGACTTGCATAGACTTCTATACAGAAGTCGTTTTGCAAGTCGCTGTGCATGTCGTGTGCAGGTCGCCTCGGTGAGGCGACCTGCAAGTCGTGCCGCCCCTGTGTGAACCGAGCCTAAGAGTTTCAATTTGTATGCAATCTGGCAGGCCCGTGCACTACATGGTTTTGGTAAATCTAAAGGAAATCAGACAAAAGTTGTATAGTGTGTAAGGGGTCTCAGTGACACCAGTATAGTGATCAGTGCTAAAAAAAAAAAAAAAAGAAGAAGAAGTGCACGGTCACTGTATAAATGAAACTGGCAGGGAAGGGGTTAAAGTGGTGTTCCGGCCGAAATGATACTTTTTAAATAAAAATACCCCTACAATACACAAGCTTAATGTATTCTAGTAAAGTTAGTCTGTAAACTAAGGTCTGTTTTGTTAGTTTATAGCAGTAGTTTGTTATTTTAAAAACTTACAGCAAGCCGTGGCCATCTTAAGTGTGGGCATCTGAACCCAGACTGTATTTCTTCCTGGATCTCATCCTTGCAGATCTCACACATGCTCAGTGCAGCACAAGCAGTGTAATAGGTTTCAGGCCAGGTTTCCATAGCAACGGCAGTTTCAGAGGAAGTTGCCGCCCCTTCCCAGAAGGCATTGCAAACAGGAAATGATGCGATGGGCCACGGCCAGGGAGGAGGAAGTGAAAAATGAATACAGCAGATATACAGTAAGTGCTAATAATTTGTTTTTTAAAAATATCCAATTTGTTTACAGTGCACAGTTTAGTGAGGGATGCTGAAAAGTTGTAAAAGTGGGTGGAACTCCACTTTAAAGTGGTTGTAAACCCACTTTTTGGACTTCTACCTATAGGTAAAACTAGAATAAGGCTTACCTATAAGTAGTGGAAATATCTCCTAAATGTGCGCCGTTTAGGAGATATTTCACTTGTAGTCCGCCGGAAATTCCAATGGCGCATGTGCGGAGAAGAAATGAAACTAAGTGCCGTTTCTTCCCTAGCCTGTGCCGTTAATCATGCGCGGGAGTGACGTCACGCGGCTCCAGCGAATCACAGAGCCGGAGTCCGCGGCCCGGAAGGAAGAGGGCCAGAAGATGGACGCTGCCCACACAGGGGACATCGCTGGATTCGTTTGCAGGTAAGCGATGCATACTAGCCCATTATGCTTTTCATTTGCAGGCTGCAGCAGCGAGCAAGAGGAAGTAAAACCCATCAGGGGCGATCAAAGGGATAAGCGTGCTCCTAGGGAATGCTTTCTAACTGTGGGGGGGGGGGGGGGGGGGGATTGACTGACTGGAGGAAGAGAGAGATCAGTGTTCCTGATTAGCAAGACCACAAGATCTCTCTATTCCTCTGTGATATAGGCAGACCGGCATTCAGCCTCTCCAGGGAATGATCGCTGGTAGCCATCGCGGCCGCCGGACCCGCTGACTGGCTCCCAATGTGTCCAATCACAGTGGACGCACGCACAAGAGCCGAGAAGAGAGATCACGTACAGGTACCCGATTTTGAGCTTAAGGGCCACCCTGCTAGAGTATATGTACGTGGGGGCGGTCCTTACGTGGTTAATAAACCCAACCCATTGTGTGTTATTATATACTACAATCAGAGATAACAATATGACCACCCAACTAATATTGAGTAGGTCCCCCTTTCCTAACCCATCGAGGTATGGACTCCACTAGACCTCTGAAGGTACGCTGGGGTATCTGGCACCAAGTTGTCAGTAGCAGATCCTTTAAGTCCTGCAAGTTTTGGAGGGCGGGGCCTCCATGGATCAGACTTGTTTTTCCAGCACATCCCACAGATGCTCCATTGCATTGAGATCTGGAGGATTTGGGGGGCCAAGTTAACACCTCAAACTTGTTCAAGTGTTCCTCAAACCATTCTTGAACCAATTTTGCAGTGTGGCGGGGCGCATTATGCTGCTGAAAGAGGCCACTGCCATCAGGGAATACCGTTTCCGTGAAAGGGGTGCACGTGGTCCCCAACAACGTTTAGGTGTCCAGTAACATTCATATGAATGGCAGGAGCCGAGGTTTCCCCATCAGAAGCATCACACTGCCTTCTCGTCTTCTTCCCAAACTGCATCCTGGTGCCACCTCTTCCCTAGGTAAGTGACCCACTCGACCATGGAAAAGAAAACGTCATTCATCAGACCAGGCCACCTTCTTCCATTGTTCTGTGGTCCAGTTCTGACACTGGCACCATCTTCAACTTCTGGGACAACATGTTCACCTGCTGCCTCATCTATCCCACCCACTTTCAGATGACATTGCAACAAGATAATCAAATGTTATTCACTTTACCTGTCAGTGGTCATAAAGTTATGGCCGATCGGTGCATATAGTATATGCGCACGCTCTGTATACAACATTTTTATATATATATATATATATATATATTATAAAAAATATAAATATATAATATTTTTTTTACACTATATATTTTTTATAATATATATATATATATATATATATATATATATATATATATATTATAAAAAAAAAATATTATATTTATTATAAATATATATATATACATTTTTTTTACGTATATTATATATATATATATATATATATATATATATATATAAGTTAGTATACATATGCACACAGTCTATGTATATGAATGTTCCCTTCCCCCGTCTGATACAAAAGTTTTCCCATCATGACTGTGGACTGGAGGAGGGCTCGCTCTGTCCTGTGTACTGGGAACGTTGTGTTTTGCCACAAGGGAAAAATTGTAAATGAGATACTGCATTGCAGTCAGTGCATCCTTTACTGGAAAACATTGTACAGCCATAGATCAGATGGATGATATAGCAGAAGGGGCCGAGCCATCAATTATAATCACATTTATAGACACATCACTGCTAAACGATTGTTTAACTCACAAAAGGATGCAAAGTATAAAACACATCAAACACATGAATATAGTCAAAAAGGTAAAAGTTTAAAAAAGGACCCGCTGAGCCCAAAGTACAAACTGGTCTGCATAGAAAAAAGGTTTTCGTTCTTCATACTCCTTCCGGAAATAAGAAGTCTCCTAATTTCAGTTATATAAGTAACTTTGTATCATTTACTAATTTTTACCTTATAGCTTATTTTAATGTTTATTACTAATGAAACTTCATTTCTAATATTGTATTTCCACGTCTGATATTACTGTACATCTGTTGTTTAAACTTTATGAAATCATAATAAAAATGTTTAAAAATGGAAAGCCTGAACAGCACAATCCAGATCCTTAATAAAAGAACGCAGTTCTTCAATACCGGGCACTTATACCCCCACCTTCCTGCCCAGGTGCCAATTTTCAGCTTTCAGCGCTGTCGCAATTTGAATGACAATTGCGCGATCATGTAACGCTGTACACAAACACATTTTTTATCATTTTGTCCCCACAAATAGAGCTTTCTTTTGGTGGTATTTGATCACCTCTGCGATTTTTATTTTTTGTGCTATAAACAAAAAAAGATCGAAAATTTAGAAAAAAAATAAACAAAAAAAAAAAGTTTCTTTGTTTCTGTTACATTTTTTCGTAAATTAGTAAGTTTTCTTCTTCAATGACGGGCACTGATAAGGCAGCACCGATGGGCACTGATGAGGTGGCACCAATGAGGTGGCACTTATGATGGGCACTGATAGGCACTCATAGGCGGCACTGATGGGTACTTATGGGTGGCACAGTTGGGCACTGATGGTCACTGATAGGTGGGCACTGATGGGCATTGATGGGTGGCATTGCTGAGCATCACTTGTCTGTACTGATCCATAATGTTGCCAGTCAGTGCCCATTTGTGGGCACTGATTGGCATGTATTGGACATATTTTTTTATATGTAGATGGCCATGGGGTACATACCCATGCTGGGGGCTTCCCTGGTTGTCTTGGTGGCGTCCCTGGTGGTCCAGTGTGGGCATCCGTGGGGGGGGGTTGCACTGATAAACAATCAGCGCAGAACCCCCCTGCCAGGAGAGCCGCTGATCGGCTCTCCTCTACTCGCGCCTCTCAGACGCGAGTGAGGAAAAGTCGATCAACGGCTCTTCCTGTTTACACCGTGATTGGACACGGCTGATCACATGGTAAAAAGCCTCCGTAGAAGCGATTCTTTTCTGTGTTCTATGTCTAATTATTGCAGTGCCTGTGAGCTTTCCTCTGAAATCCCCTTTCTTGCGGGTCCAGGATTCGCTCAGGAGCTGTTAGGACTCCTATTGCTTTTAATGGGGCTGCCTCCTGCAGTTAAAGAGGAGGGTCAGTCAAAAAAAAAAATTTAAAAAAGTCAGCAGCTACAAATACTGCAGCTGCTGACTTTTAATTGGACACTTATCTGTCCCTGGGTCCAGCGATGCGGAGGGATCGAAGCCCCGCTTGTCTCCCCCTCCGTTCAGCGGCGCCGGCATTGCAACTGTGGGCGCCGGGCTGTGGCTTCACAGCCTGGCACCCACTGCGCATGCGCGAGCGGCGCCGCACGCCGTGATTGGCCGCTCAGTCACCTGGGACCTGTAATGGGTCCCAGATGATTGACAGGAGGGAGGGAGCAGAGCTGAGCCCTTTCTGTGCCGAGGGGGAAGTGATGTCACCAGCCCAGGCACTGGAAGAGGCAGATTACGAGGGACCCCCTAGCAACAGGCATTTAGAAGTTAAAAAAAAAAAAAATCCAAATTTTTTTTTATTTTTTTATTTTTTTTTTAGGCACAATCATGACTTTTTTCTTTTTAGGGTGGAACACCACTTTAATTGCTGGGAGCCCATGCTGGGGTCTGCTCATGTCATCCCACAAGGATCCATATGCAAAAGTATGGATGGGGCCTAAATACTTCTTTAAAGCGGAGTTCCGCCCAAAAATGGAACTTTCGCATTTAGTACTCATGACCCCCTGGCTGCCACATTTGGCGTGTCATTTTTGCCCATTCTTCTTTGCAAAATATCTCAAGCTCTGTCAGATTGGATGGAGAGTGTCTGTGAACAGCAATTTTCAAGTCTTGCCACAGATTTTCAATGTGATTTAGGTCTGGACTGTAACTGGGCCATTCTAACACATGAATATGCTTTGATCTAAACCATTCCACTGGCACTGTAAGATGGGACTCTAACGGGAACCTTGATTTAAAGTGTTTGTAAAGGTTTTTTCCCTTTTTAAATTAAAACAAGCGTGTTATACTGTGTATATCTGTTCTGTGCAATATCATTGCACACATAGCTGCCCTGAATCTCCTCTTCTGAGGGCCCCTGCAGGTGATCTTGGCTCTCCCTCTTCCCTCTTCTGTGTCTGCCCCCATAGGCTGTGTGTGTCCATAAACGCGCACAGCGTGGCTTGGCCCCACACCCGCTTTTTGCTCACAGGATTTAGCAGACAGCAGCAGGAGCCAATGGCCCCCACTGATGCATGCATATCCTATGAGAAGAGAAAAACAAGGGAGACGACCTGCAGCCGGGCACAGCGCTAGATCCATACAGGACTTAGGGAATGCATCAAGGTATAAATGTTTCAGCTTTAGAACCCCTTTAAGGTAGGACTCTAATGGGGACCCTGATGTAAGGCGGCACGCTCATGGGGACCCAGCTCTTAAGGCGGAACTCTCATGGGGACCCAGCTCTTAAGGCGGAACTCTCATGGGGACCCCGCTCTTAAGGCGGCACTCTCATGGGGACCCAGCTCTTAAGGCGGCACTCTCATGGGGACCCAGCTCTTAAGGCGGCACTCTCATGGGGACCCAGCTCTTAAGGCGGCACTCTCATGGGGACCCTGCTCTTAAGGCGGGACTCTCATGGGGACCCTGCTCTTAAGGGGGACAATGATGTATGGGGGGACTCCTAAGGCAGACTCTTATGTAAGGGGGCTCTGATGGGGACACTGCTTCTAAGGGGGGTTCTGATGGGGGCATCTCTTAAAAAGGGGACCCTGATGTATGGGGGGGGGGGGCTTGATAGAAACCCTGATGTTAGGGAGGGTGGGGGGCTCTGAAGACCCTGATGTATGGGGGGGGGGGGGGGGGCTCAGATGGAAACCCTGATGTATGGGGGGGGGGGGGGGGGGGGCTCTGATTTAAGACAGGACTCTGATAGGGACCCTGATGTAAAGCAGGCCTCTGATAGGAACCAAAATGGAAGGAGGACCCTGATGGGGATTTATTATGGACCCGTGATGGACTGAAAAATGAATGTGGCCCTCGTATTGAAAAGTGTGGAGTCTCCCGGTCTATACTACCCATAGCAGCCAATATTCATAACACCATACTGCCAAGGAAAATTCTGATTGGTTACTATGGACAACAGTCTGTCCGAGACAATTCTACCATTACAGGTTGATAAATTGGGCCCCCTCCCCCACCCCTTCAAGTAGAAAGGAATCATTTTTTAGTCTCTTTTGTTAACTGAGCTTCTCCAAAATACAAATCAATATTTCCGCACAGAGGACGACCTGCGTATTGATCGGGGATTTGGCCGGACTCCTTGGCCGTGTGCCGGACATCATCAGGAGGACAATTAAGTGACTTCATTGTTTTTCATAATGGGGAGAACAAGTTTGAATTAATAGGTCAGGAATCAGTGGTGGGTCCAAGATATAAATATTATGGGGGGGTGAAGAGTCTGTGTTGCCATAGCAACCGGGGTGCAGCTATATTTTTATACAGAAGTCCAGTGGAAAAAAAGTATGATTGATATTATAACAAGGAACGGCTACTTTATAAAATGGTTTAACATTTGATTTAAAAAATGCTAGGATGTCAATGAAGAATTATTTGTCCTAAATTATACCTCACCGGACACTTTATTAGGTCCCCCTTGCTAGTAGATGGTTGGACCCCCTTTGGCCTTCATTCTTGGGGGCATATGAGATGATTGGAGCTTTGTGACATGGAGCATTATCCTGCTGGAAGGAGCCATCAGAAGATGGGGACACTGTAGTCATAAAGGGATGGACATGGTCAGCAACAATACTCAGGTACCCCATCCCCCACACCATTACACCCCCACCACCAGCCTGAACTGGTGATACCCCATCCCCCACACCATTACACCCCCACCACCAGCCTGAACCGGTGATATCCCATCCCCCACACCATTACACCCCCACCACCAGCCTGAACCGGTGATACCCCATCCCCCACACCATTACACCCCCACCACCAGCCTGAACCGGTGATACCCCATCCCCCACACCACTACACCCCCAGCCTGAACCGGTGATACCCCATCCCCCACACCATTACACCCCCACCACCAGCCGGAACCGGTGATACCCCATCCCCCACACCATTACACCCCCACCACCAGCCTGAACCGGTGATACCCCATCCCCCACACCATTACACCCCCACCACCAGCCTGAACCGGTGATACCCCATCCCCCACACCATTACACCCCCACCACCAGCCTGAACCGGTGATACCTCATCCCCCACACCATTACACCCCCACCACCAGCCTGAACCGGTGATATCCCATCCCCCACACCATTACACCCCCACCACCAGCCTGAACCGGTGATACCCCATCCCCCACACCATTACACCTCCACCACCAGCCTGAACCGGTGATATCCCATCCCCCACACCATTACACCCCCACCACCAGCCTGAACCGGTGATACCCCATCCCCCACACCATTACACCCCCACCACCAGCCGGAACCGGTGATACCCCATCCCCCACACCATTACACCACCAGCCTGAACCGGTGATACCCCATCCCCCACACCATTACACCCCCACCACCAGCCTGAACCGGTGATACCCCATCCCCCACACCATTACACCCCCACCACCAGCCTGAACCGGTGATATCCCATCCCCCACACTATTACACCCCCACCACCAGCCTGAACCGGTGATACCCCATCCCCCACACCATTACACCCCCACCACCAGCCTGAACCGGTGATACCCCATCCCCCACACCATTACACCCCCACCACCAGCCGGAACCGGCGATACCCCATCCCCCACACCATTACACCACCAGCCTGAACCGGTGATACCCCATCCCCCACACCATTACACCCCCACCACCAGCCTGAACCGGTGATACCCCATCCCCCACACCATTACACCCCCACCACCAGCCTGAACCGGTGATACAAGGCAGGACGGATCCAGGCGCCAAATTCTGACCCCACTATCTGAATGTCGGAGCTGAAATCCAGACTCATCAGACCAGGCAACGTTTTTCCAATCTTCTATTTTCCGGTTTTGGTGATCCTGTGCCAATTGTAGCCTCAGTTTCCTGTTCTTAGCTGACAGGAGTGGCATCCGGTGTGGTCTTCTGCTGCTGTAGCCCATCTGCTTCAAGGATGTGTTGTGTGTTCAGAGATGGTATTCTGCATACCTTGGGTGTAACGAGAGGTTATTTGAGTTACTGTTGTCTTTCTATCATCTGGAACCAGTCTGCCCATTCTCCTCTGACCTCAACAAGGCATTTTCCTCCACACAACTGCCGCTCACTGGATATTTTCTCTTTTCCCACCATTCTCTGTAAACCCCGAGAGATGGTTGTGTGTGAAAATCCCAGAAACCCTCAGACCAGCCCGTCTACCACCAACAACCATCCCACGTTCAAAGTCACCGAGATCCCCTTTTTGTTCCCCATTCTGATGCTCGGTTTGAACTTCAGCAAGTCGTCTTCACCACGTCTAGATGCCTCAATGCATTGAGTTGCTGCCATGTGATTGGCTAATTAACAGTTTGTGTTACCAAGCAACTGAACAAGTGTACCTAATAAAGTGGCCAGTGAGTGTATAATGGTGAAGGTTTACTAATTAAATACATTCTGGCCTCCTTTATGTGGAGAGATCAGTCAGAGACCCCCTGAAGTGTGACACTTGCTGCCCCCTGAGATACGATTCTAGGAGAATAGTTTATGAAGTGATAATGAAGCACAGCTGGCTGGAACTAGACGGAGGTGGGACTGAAAGCAGAACTTCTCTCTCTCAATCAGCATCAACTATTTCTAATCCTTAGCAATACTAAACAGATAGTAAAATAGATCATATTTACATCTTCAAACTGGTCTCTGGCCTAGGCCAAAATTAGGTCTTCCATCCCAGGAGTCTTCATGGGAGACGGGGCTTTCACAGCTAAGCACACCCTTCTGCCTGCATGCCTGAGCTAAGGGCAGAGAGATTCCAGGAAGTAGATACTACATGAATCGTCTGGCCGTACTCAAGATGGTAGCAGCTAGAAATGCTAGGTGTGGGGGGGTTCCAAGGGGATTTTTTTAGGCAAAATAAAACATGGAGACATGGATGGATGGGAGAGTTTGGTTTGGTTTTTGGTGCTCAGGTGCAGTGTAGTTCCGCTTTACCAAGGGAACAAACAAATGGCCACTTCCCCAACCTATAACTGGCCTTTGCAGCAAGGAGCACATGAAAAGGCGATGCATGTCAAACAAAACCAAAGAAAAGTCCCAACTCAACTTACCGACCAGCCTGCGACCAACCGAAGTATCCCGTCTAACAGTATGCGTTAAAAACAGGGCTGGAGGACGGCACTGCGGACGCCCTTCTGACCGAAACAGGGAGGACGGCACTGCGGACGCCCTTCTGACCGAAACAGGGAGGACGGCACTGCGGACGCCCTTCTGACCGAAACAGGGAGGATGGCACTGCGGACGCCCTTCTGACCGAAACAGGGAGGATGGCACTGCGGATGTCCCTGTGCTGAAAGAAGGAGGGCGGCACTGCGGACACCCTTCTGACCGAAACAGGAATGACGGCACTGCGGACATCCTTCTGACCGAAACATGAAGGACAGTACTGCAGAGGGCCTTCTGACCGAAACATGAAGGACAGTACTGCAGAGGGCCTTCTGACCGAAACATGGAGCACGGCACAGCAGAGGGCCTTCTGACCGATACATGGAGCACGGCACTGCGGAGAGCCTTCTGACCGAAACATGGAGCACGGCACTGCGGAGGGCCTTCTGACCGAAACATGGAGCACGGCACTGCGGAGGGCCTTCTGACCGAAACATGGAGCACGGCACTGCGGAGAGCCTTCTGACCGAAACATGGAGCACGGCACTGCGGAGGGCCTTCTGACCGAAACATGGAGCACGGCACTGCGGAGGGCCTTCTGACCAAAACATGGAGCACGGCACTGCGGAGAGCCTTCTGACCGAAACATGGAGCACGGCACTGCGGAGGGCCTTCTGTCTGAAACATGGAGCACGGCACTGCGGAGGGCCTTCTGTCTGAAACATGGAGGACGGCACTGCGGAGGGCCTTCTGACCGAAACATTGAGTCCGGCACAGCAGAGGGCTTTCTGACCGAAACATTGAGGACGGCACTGCGGACATCCTAAAAAAATGCTAGCTGCCTGGAATTCTCATGGATTCTCCAAGTCACTGACCCGAAACAAGTATGCAATAATTATTGCGTCCTACGCGTTACGTCATATCACGTGACTTCTTCAGGGCCAGAAGAAGAAGTCACGTGATATGACGTAACACGTAGGACGCAACCGGAAATACGTAGTGCGGACCGGAAGTGACGTAGCAAGTACCACTAATACGCTGGTTCCACTGTTTGGCGCTTTGTCGTTTACTTTAATGTAATGTAAGCAGCTATTTTATTTTAATAAATTCCTTGGCTTAACATTATTACACTATCGGAGTCCTTTGCTTTCAATTACCCCTATATGAAGCCCATCCATCGGAGGAAGTGTCTTCTCCCCTAAGACGGACTAGGACGCCACCACCACTACTGGACCAGAACGAGCACAGACCCACTGAAAGCACATAGGCACTTTTATTGTGTCATTGAGGTGAGAGTTCTGGGAGCCCCTAGTGGGTATCCATTGCCACGAACAGTCACCAGATCACCCAGCAACGCATGTTCACCTTATCAGTCACAGTTTATATGCTTTTATGTTTTTATCATGCGATTTATGTGATTGAACAGCACTTAGTCACTTTGATTCACGTTTTATGTTTTTCTTATTATTGAAGGACATTCACTTTTGATTCACACTTGTACTTATTGTGGTTCCCTACTGGGAATTTTAATTATATATTTTTTAGGTGTGCAGTTTTCATGCAGTAGCATCATGTATTGATTAATTGTTGCGCAGAATCACGTACACAATTTACCACGATTGTGCATTTTTCAGACTGCAGACATGATA
The DNA here is from genome assembly GCA_037952835.1 of Lithobates septentrionalis. NCBI lineage: Eukaryota > Metazoa > Chordata > Amphibia > Anura > Ranidae > Lithobates > Lithobates septentrionalis. Next base: position 24,201 of record JBBDGP010005332.1, read on the forward strand.
CAAGAGATCAATGCAGCCTCACCAGTGCCCGTAATGCAGCCTCACCAGTGCCGTCATGCAGCCTGCCTGTGCCCGTTATATGCAGCCTGCCTGTATCTGTGGATGCAGCCTCACCAGTGCCCGTCATGCAGCCTGCCTGTGCCCGTTATATGCAGCCTGCCTGTATCTGTGGATGCAGCCTCACCGGTGCCCGTCATGCAGCCTGCCTGTGCCCTTTATATGCAGCCTGCCTGTATCTGTGGATGCAGCCTCACCGGTGCCAGTCATGCAGCCTGCCTGTGCCCGTTATATGCAGCCTGCCTGTATCTGTGGATGCAGCCTCACCAGTGCCCGGATCAGAGGCGATCTCCGTGTGTCACGGAGCTATAAATTGAATTGCCCGAGCCGCAGGACACAATGTCCCGCCTCCTGTGATCACGTCATGCCGATTCAATGTCCCACCATTCGATCAGCGTGCCGTCTGTCACAGGAGGCGGGACATTGTTACTACGGCTCGTGCAATTCTGCTCCGTGAAACACGGAGATCGCCGCTCTGTGGGAGGGAGGAGAGGAGGGAGGAATGGGGCGAGTCATGATGGCCCCACCCCATTTTCGGCTCCATTAATCGGCAACATTTTCCTTTCTGCAATGTGTACCAAAAACACAATTTTTGGTTCTTCCCTACCAGCAGCAAAGCGCCGCTAAAACGAGCGGCTCTTTACCGCTAACACCGGCCCAGTGTGAAAGTAGCCTAAAAGCCAGGACAGCACAAATACCCCCAAATGACCCCTTTTTTGGAAAGTAGACATTCTAAAAAAGGTATTTAGTAAGATGTATGGTTCAAGTTGTCTTTTTTTCCCCCCACAATTCTTTCCACCGCGCACGCCATACTGAGATCAGTAATTTTAGCAGCAGAGCTCATGGGTCACGCTAAAATAATGTAAAGACTTGCATTCTGCTGCTGTTTCACAGGTGCATGCAGCTTTGGGGTTGACATGTTGGGTATCTATTTAATCGGTGCAATGTCATCTTTGTTATATTTTGCACAGAAAAATTGGGTAAATTATCGTGTTGAGTAAAGTAACGTAATCGGGTAAAATTGACTTTAGTGTATTTTTTACCGAAATTTGGAATGTCATAAACCGTTGCGGTAATATCATGTGACATAGAAAATTAGAACTACCGATATTTTATTCTCTAGAGTGTCTGATTTAAAAAAAAAAAAAAAAAAAAAAAGATGTATTTTCTTCCCCTGCAAAGCGCACCCCTCCGTGAAAGCAGCTCATAGTCCACATAAACACTGGTTAGGCACACATTTAAGCCTTTGATGACGTTAGCTGTTTAACCCCCTTCCCCGCCAGTATCATTAGTACAGTTTAGCGCTGAACACAGTATTAGTGTCACTGGTCCACACAAAGTCTCAGTTAGTGTCCAAAATGTCCACAGAAATATTGTTATCCCGCTATAAGTGGCTGATCGCCGCCGTTACTTGAAAATAGAAAGTTGTAGTAGACGCTACAACTTTTGCGAAAACCAATCAATAAACGCTTATCGGGATTTTTTTTTTTACCAAAAATATGTGGAAGAAAACATATCAGTCTAAACTGAGGAAGAAATTTGACTTTTTAAATGTTTTTATTGGATATGTATTATAGCAGAAAAGTAAAAAATGTTTTTTTTTGTTTTTTTATTCAAAAATTGTCAGCTTTTTTTGTTTGTTTGTTTATAGCACAAAAAATAAAAACCACACAGGATCTATTTGTGGGGAAAAAAAAAAATGATAGAAATTGTATTTGTGTACAGTGTTGCACGACCGCGCAATTGTCAAAGTAACACAGTGCAGCATCGCAAAAAAACGGTCTGGTCAGGAAGGGGGGGTATATGTTCGAGAGATCAAGTGGTTAATCCACCTGAAAGCTTGTTGACGGTTTTTGGACCCCTCTCTGAAGGACCCAGAGGGCTCCCCGATTGAACCGAGCTGCCCTAATCGGCACACCTGAGCCAGATCCGCGGTGAAGCCCTGGTTCACAGTGGAGCGTTTTGAAATGCGATTTGAGATGTCAAATCAGCGGCAATTGCCCCGTCCTAATGGGTGCGACGCTGCATCTGCAGTACTGCACCGATTTCAAAAAGTCGTTTCTGTACTTCTTTTTTGCGATTTCGGGCTGCGATTTACATTGACATCTGCACAGACGTCTCTGAAATTGCGGCCGCAATTGGGACTGACATGCGGGAGTGAAATTCCCGCAGCTCAATGCGAACCCGGGCTTAGATGTTACACCCCTTTCACACTGGTAGCGCCGGCCGTTAGTGCCGCTTGTCTTGCGGTGCTTTAGCTGCACTTTTCGGCCACTAGTGGGGTGCTTTAAAAAAAAAAAAAAAAAAAGTCCCCTTTTGCGGCGCTTTCAAAACGCTTTTCAGACGCTGCCCATTCATTGCAATGGGCAGGGCGTTTTGGGAGCACCATTTACAGCGCTCCCAAACCGCCCCAAAGATGTTGCTTACAGGACTTTTCGTACGTAACGTCCCGCAAGTGCACCGCCCCAGTGTGAAGAGTCACACTGCAATGAATGGGAGGCGCTTTACAGAGGCTATTTCTAGCGCTAGAGCGCCTAAAAACCGCCTCAGTGTGAAGGTAGCCTTAATCCTCGTACACACGATCGTATTTTTGTCCAACAAAAAAAAACATGGAATTTTGTTCGAAGGGTGTTGGCCCAAACTTGTCTTGCATACACACGGTCACACAATTGTTGGCCAACAAATACGAACGTAGTGACGTACTACGTGTTTTTTCAGCTCTCCATATCTCCACTCAACCTATTCATCAATATAAAAGGATCTCTAGTTAAACATTTGCTCAATGCAGCTAAAATTTTCATCCCTAGATCCTGGAAAACTTCATATAATCCATCTATTAAAGATTGGCTTTCAGAAATAAATTATATCTACTCCATGGAAGAGACGTTAGCCCCATACACACGATTGAATTGTTGGCCAACAAAACTGTGGACTTTTGTCCGAAAGGTATTGGCCCAAACTTGTCTTGCATACACACGGCCACACAATTGTTGGCCAACAAATACGAACGTAGTGATGTACTATATTGTTTTTCAGCTCTTTGGCGCCACCCTTTGGGCTCCTTCTGCTAATTTCGTGTTAGTAGAAGTTTGGTGAGCGTTGATTCGCGCTTTTCATTTGGCACTTTTCAGTTTGTTTCTGAACGGGCCGTTCGTCAATCAGACATGTTGCGGAATGGGAGGAGATAACGTGTTATTTATTATTGGCCTTGGAGTTATTGCTTTGACATTATTTTTTTTTTGGTTGAATAATAATAATTTGATTTGGTATATTTTCTATATTTTTGGATGCACAGAATTTTTGGTGAAGTTCTATTGGCAGATATCATGTCTAATTTTATTTGTTTTCTTTTTTAATGCACAATAAAAAGAATTGTGGAGAATAATACTCTGTTTGTGTTTTACTTCAAATGACAGTTTGGGAGTCGGCAGTTACATTTTATAAAATACAATGTAAAATTAACAAAAAGGACACCAAAATAGTTGTATCTGATCTTAAAAACTACGAGATAATGGTGTTGTGGTAACTTGCCCCAAAAAATAAATAAATAAAAATAAAGCATAATAATAATATTCTTGATAACACTAGAAAAAAAAAAAAAAGCCTTTGAAACTTTGTTTGCAATAACTCCATCAGTATCACCAGCAAAGCATCTTCATTATTATCCCATTATAAAGAAGAAGAGAATTGTGCGCTGTATTTCCAGATTTCAGATTTCACGTCACAAATGTTAATTCTCCATTACGAACGCCAGTTTACAAGACCGACCGCTTCTGCCTTCTGAGCACGAATGTTTGTACTTTGGACTTGTGTATGACGGACTTGTGTACACACGCTCAGAAAATCCGACAGCAGACATGTGTCTGCGGAAAATTTTACAACCTGCCATCCAACATTTGTCAGCGGAAAGTCCGACAACAATTGTCCGATGGAGCGCACACACGGTCGGATTTACCGACAACAGCCTGTCATCACACATTTCCCGTCGGAAAGTCCGATCGTGTGTACGAGGCTTTAGTGAGTTCTGAAGCAAAATACAGCAGACACTTTCAGGCTGGGATAACACTCGATGCGGCTTGCAGCAGGGAGTTCGGTGCAGTTCTCAGGGGAGAAATTTTAATTTTTGCCTGACTTCGGACCTGAAATGGAGCCAAAAGACGCACAGGACCCTTTTCCAGAGGGAGGTCCATTGAGAGCCGGTCACAGTCAGGGGAAACCCCACATCCAATTCGCATAAGCGTTAACCCAGCCTCAGAAGGAGTGCGCATCACTTCACAATTCAAACCAGCTTTGAAAACGAAACTGTGTAGGTCCCTTTAAATTCTAAAAGTCACTTACAGGACACTGTGCATGCTGCTATTCCTGAAAATACTAACAGCCTGGCTTCATGTTAATCCCAAGGCTTTAAAAACAGTCATTACACTGGAGCAAGTGTGCGGATCGGAAATTCTCACATTCCTCTGACTTTACCAGCTGCATGCCTATGCCTGGTCAACATCTCTCAAGTATGGAGGAGAGGGACAGCCAGGTAACTGGCACTAGTAAGAAACTATTTCCTGCTTTATATGGTGATTCTCTGGGAGTTCTCCATGTGGAGATAATGGTATGCTGACAAGTGAGACCCGTTCCTTTTAACTACCCCCAACTGTGTCCTGAAGAAGCAAAATAGCGAAACGCGTTGACGCACAGGGGCTCACTGCCGTCTATTTGGTGTCAACTCTCTTGTTTACACTAGAAATTTACCAATTATCATATATGTTTTTAATCATTTTCTACTTGACCTGTTTGATATGATTCATTGTGAATAATCAATATATTTTTGTACTATACCATTGTCCCATCTTGCCTGTAAAGTCCGTACCAGGGCCCTGTGGCTCTTTACTCTTCCCCTCCTCCATGACAGCCGGGTAAGTAGTAAGGAGGGGCTCAGGCATGTTGGCAGCTCCGCGTGCCCCTGCGCCCACCAGGAAGCTGACACTCGGTATCGCTAATCACAGGCAGTGAGGCATTTCCCCATCTGCCTGTGATTAGCGCTGCAGAGTGTCAGCTTCCTGGCGGGTGCGGGGGCACGGGGAGCTGCCAACATGCTTGAGCTTATCCTTAGTAAGTAGCATTTATGGCCTGGTTCACACCAATGCGGTTTTTGGTGCTTTTTGCAGAAATGCAATACAGTCCATATAAGGCTCCATTCACACTAGCGCGTTTTTTGATGCATTTTGCAGGAATGCATGGGAATTTTTTAACATGGGTTCCTATGGAACATGTTCACATCAATGCCTTTTTGTACCTCTGCATTTTTGGAAAGGGTCAGGGACTTTTTTCATGCAAAATGCAGCGTTTTGCATGTAATAGAATTCAATGGACCAGCATCAAGAACGCAAGTGCAGCGTCTTTGCAGCGTTTTTACAGCTTTTTTGATGCATTTTTTTTTTTTAACCACTTGACGACCGCCTCACGCCGATGTACGTCGGCAAGGTGGCACGGACAGGCAAAATCACGTACATGGTACGCGATTTGCCTTCCGCGGGTGGGGGGTCCGATCGGACCCCCCCCGGTGCCCGAGGCGGTCGTCTTTTGTCCAGCGGCGATCAGAGGTGAGGGGGAGACCATCCGTTCGTGGCCCCCCCCTCGCGATCGCCGCCGGCCAATCGAATCATTGCTTTGCTGCTGTATGCTAAACAGCAGCAAAGGAAATGATGTCATCTCTCCTCGGCTCGGTAATTTCCGTTCCGGCCCGAGGAGAGATGACATCACTGTGAGTGCACAACACATACACACACAGTAGAACATGCCAGGCACACAAAACACCCCGATCCCCCCCCCCCGATCGCCCCCCGATCCCCCCCCAATCACCCCCCCTGTCACAAACTGACACCAGCAGTTTTTTTTTGTTTTTTTTTTGTTTTTTTCTGATTACTGCATAGTGTCAGTTTGTGACAGTTACAGTGTTGGGACAGTTAGTATTACCCCCCTTTAGGTCTAGGGTACCCCCCTAATAAAGTTTTAACCCCTTGATCACCCCCCATCACCAGTGTCACTAAGCGATCATTTTTCTGATCGCTGTATTAGTGTCGCTGGTGACGCTAGTTAGGGAGGTAAATATTTAGGTTCGCCGTCAGCGTTTTATAGCGTCAGGGACCCCCATATACTACCGAATAAATGTTTTAACCCCTTGATTGCCCCCTAGTTAACCCTTTCACCACTGATCACCATATAACTGTTACGGGTGACGCTGGTTAGTTCGTTTATTTTTTATAGTGTCAGGGCACCCGCCGTTTATTACCGAATAAAGGTTTAGCCCCCTGATCGCCCGGCGGTGATATGCGTCACCCCAGGCAGCGTCAGATTAGCGCCAGTACCGCTAACACCCACGCACGCAGCATACGCCTCCCTTAGTGGTATAGTATCTGAACGCATCAATATCTGATCCGATCAGATCTATACTAGCGTCCCCAGCAGTTTAGGGTTCCCAAAAACGCAGTGTTAGCGGGATCAGCCCAGATACCTGCTAGCACCTGCATTTTGCCCCTCCGCCCGGCCCAGCCCAGCCCACCCAAGTGCAGTATCGATCGATCACTGTCACTTACAAAACTCTAAACGCATAACTGCAGGGTTCGCAGAGTCAGGCCTGATCCCTGCGATCGCCAACAGATTTTTTGGTAGCGTTTTGGTGAACTGGCAAGCGCCAGCGGCCTAGTACACCCCGGTCGTAGTCAAACCAGCACTGCAGTAACACTTGGTGACGTGGAGAGTCCCATAAGTGCAGTTCAAGCTGGTGAGGTGGCAAGCACAAGTAGTGTCCCGCTGCCACCAAAAAGACAAACACAGGCCCGTCGTGCCCATAGTGCCCTTCCTGCTGCATTCGCCAATCCCAATTGGGAACCCACCGCTTCTGCAGCGCCCGTACTTCCCCCATTCACATCCCCAACCAAATGCAGTCGGCTGCATGAGAGGCATTTTCTTTATGTCCTCCCGAGTACCCCTACCCAATGAACCCCCCCAAAAAAGATGTTGTGTCTGCAGCAAGCGCGGATATAGGCGTGACACCCACTATTATTGTCCCCTTGCTTTTCAGGTATGCAATTTTTTGTACTTTACCTTTTACTGTGCTTTATTGTTAACCATTTTTTTGTCTTCAGGTACGCCATTCACAACTTTGAGTGGTTATACCAGAATGATGCCTGCAGGTTTAGGTATCATCTTGGTATCATTCTTTTCAGCCAGCGGTCGGCTTTCATGTAAAAGCAATCCTAGCGGCTAATTAGCCTCTAGACTGCTTTTACAAGCCGTGGGAGGGAATGCCCCCCCCCACCGTCTTTCGTGTTTTTCTCTGGCTCTCCTGTCTCAACAGGGAACCTGAAAATGCAGCCGGAGATTCAGCCAGCTGACCATAGAGCTGATCAGAGACCAGAGTGGCTCCAAACATCTCTATGGCCTAAGAAACCGGAAGCTACGAGCATTTTATGACTTAGATTTCGCCGGATGTAAATAGCGCCATTGGGAAATTGGGGAAGCATTTTATCACACCGATCTTGGTGTGGTCAGATGCTTTGAGGGCAGAGGAGAGATCTAGGGTCTAATAGACCCCAATTTTTTCAAAAAAAGGAGTACCTGTCACTACCTATTGCTATCATAGGGGATATTTACATTCCCCGAGATAACAATAAAAATGATTAAAAAAAAATAAAAATGAAAGGAACAGTTTAAAAATAAGATAAAAAAGCAAATAAATAATAAAGAAAAAAAAAAAAAAAAAAAAAAAAAAAAAAAAAGCACCCGTTGCCCCCTGCTCTCGCGCTAAGGCGAACGCAAGCGGCGGTCTGTCGTCAAACGTAAACAGCAATTGCACCATGCATGTGAGGTATCACCGCGAAGGTCAGATCGAGGGCAGTAATTTTTGCAGTAGACCTCCTCTGTAAATCTAAAGTGGTAACCTGTAAAGGCTTTTAAAGGCTTTTAAAAATGTATTTATTTTGTTGCCACTGCACGTTTGTGCGCAATTGTAAAGCATGTCATGTTTGGTATCCATGTACTCGGCCTAAGATCATCTTTTTTATTTCATCAAACATTTGGGCAATATAGTGTGTTTTAGTGCATTAAAATTTAAAAAAGTGTGTTTTTTCCCCAAAAAATGCGTTTGAAAAATCGCTGCGCAAATACTGTGTGAAAAAAAAAATGAAACACCCACCATTTTAATCTGTAGGGCATTTGCTTTAAAAAAATATATAATGTTTGGGGGTTCAAAGTAATTTTCTTGCAAAAAAAACCAAACTTTTTCATGTAAACAATAAGTGTCAGAAAGGGCTTTGTCTTCAAGTGGTTAGAAGAGTGAGTGATGTGTGACATAAGCTTCTAAATGTTGTGCATAAAATGCCAGGACAGTTCAAAACCCCCCCAAATGACCCCATTTTGGAAAGTAGACACCCCAAGCTATTTGCTGAGAGTCATGTCGAGTCCATGGAATATTTTATATTGTGACACAAGTTGCGGGAAAGAGACAAATTTTTTTTTTTTTTGCACAAAATTGTCACTAAATGATATATTGCTCAAACATGCTATGGGAATATGTGAAATTATACCCCAAAATACATTCTGTTGCTTCTCCTGAGTACGGGGATACCACATGTGTGAGACTTTTTGGGAGCCTAGCCGCGTACGGAACCCCGAAAACCAAGCACCGCCTTCAGGCTTTCTAAGGGCGTGAATTTTTTATTTCTCTCTTGACTGCTTATCACAGTTTCGGAGGCCATGGAATGCCCAGGTGGCACAAGACCCCATTTTGGAAAGTAGACACCCAAAGCTATTTGCTGAGAGGTATAGTGAGTATTTTGCAGGCCTCACTTTTTGTCACAAAGTTTTGAAAATGGAAAAAAGAAAAAAAAAAAAAAGTTTTTTCTTGTCTTTCTTCATTTTCAAAAACAAATGAGAGCTGCAAAATACTCACCATGCCTCTCAGCAAATAGCTTGGGGTGTCTACTTTCCAAAATGGGGTCATTTGGGGGGGTTTTGTGCCACCTGGGCATTCCATGGCTTCCGAAACTGTGATAGGCAGTGAAGAGTGAAATCAAAAATTTTCACCCTTAGAAACCCTGAAGGCGGTGATTGGTTTTCGGGGTCCCGTACGCGGCTAGGCTCCCAAAAAGTCCCACACATGTGGTATCCCCATACTCAGGAGAAGTAGCTAAATGTATTTTGGGGTGCAATTCCACATATGCCCATGGCCTGTGTGAGCAATATATCATTTAGTGACAACTTTGTGCAAAAAAAAAAAAAAAAAAATGTGTCACTTTCCCGCAACTTGTGTCAAAATATAAAATATTCCATGGACTCAATATGCCTCTCTGGAAATAGCTTGGGGTGTCTACTTTCCAAAATGGGGTCATTTGGGGGGGGGTTTGTGCCACCTGGGCATTCCATGGCCTCCGAAACTGTGATAGGCAGTAAAGAGTGAAATCATAAATTTTCACCCTTAGAAATCCTGAAGGCGGTGCTTGGTTTTCGGGGCCCCGTACGCGGCTAGGCTCCCAAAAAGTCCCACACATGTGGTATCCCCATACTCAGGAGAAGCAGCAGAATGTATTTTGGGGTGCAATTCCACATATGCCCATGGCCTGTGTGAGCAATATATCATTTAGTGACAACTTTTTGTAAATATTTTTTTTTTTTTTTGTCATTATTCAATCACTTGGGACAAAAAAAAAAAATATTCAATGTGTTCAACATGCCTCTCAGCAATTTCCTTGGGGTGTCTACTTTCCAAAATGGGGTCATTTGGGGGGGGTTTGTACTGCCCTGCCATTTTAGCACCTCAAGAAATGACATAGGCAGTCATAAACTAAAAGCTGTGTAAATTACAGAAAATGTACCCTAGTTTGTAGACGCTATAACTTTTGCGCAAACCAATAAATATACGCTTATTGACATTTTTTTTTACCAAAGACATGTGGCCGAATACATTTTGGCCTAAATGTATGACTAAAATTGAGTTTATTGGAATTTTTTTATAACAAAAAGTAGAAAATATCATTTTTTTTCAAAATTTTCGGTCTTTTTCCATTTATAGCGCAAAAAATAAAAACCGCAGAGGTGATCAAATACCATCAAAAGAAAGCTCTATTTGTGGGAAGAAAAGGACGCAAATTTCGTTTGGGTACAGCATTGCATGACCGCGCAATTAGCAGTTAAAGCGACGCAGTGCCAAATTGGAAAAAGACCTCTGGTCCTTAGGCAGCATAATGGTCCGGGGCTCAAGTGGTTAAACTGTATATAGTCTAAAAAAAAACTGAAAAAAAAAAAAAAAAAAAAAAACGCAAAATGCCGCAAAAACGCTGCTCAAAAACGTGGCAAGCATCACAAAAAAAACCTCCAAAAACGCTCAAAAGCAACATGCATAGATGTGAATCGAGCCTAACATGGTTTCCTGTAAGACACGTCTGTGCTTTTTTTCCAGCCACTGTGTTTTTGGAAAGGGTCAGGGACTAAAATGCAAAACAATACTTTTTTTTTTGGTTCAATAGACTTCGAAGGAGAAGCTGCAGAAAAGCGTGTAGTGTGTTTTTTGCATTTTTCACTCTGCCCGACAACAAATTGGACAAATAAATAAAAATGCAAAATGGGGTAAAATTGCATGTGGAAAAAAAAAAACGCACAGCAAAAACCACTTCAGAAAGGATCAAAAGCAAACTGCATAGGTGTGAACCGAGCCTTAAGGCCTGGTTCACACCTATGCAGGCTGCAGTTTGCATATTCCGGGGTGCATTTTGCCTTTTTTAAAAACACGTTTTTGATCCATTGAAGTCTACGGAACTAAAAACCAGAAAAAAAAAAAAAAAAAAAGTCCCTGGCCCTTTCCATAAAATGCACAGATGTGAACATGACCCCGTGTTAAATGGAGTGTAGTGCGTTTTTGCAAAACTAAAAACGCACTATAAAAAAAGAAAAAAAAAGAAAAAAAAAGGAATAATGCATAGGTGTGGCTCAGGCCTAAGGCTGGATTCACACCTATGCATTTTTGGTACATTTTGCAGATTTGCACTACAGTCCATTTACCATGGTTGCCTATAGAACACGTTCTGTAGTGCAGATCTGCAAAATGCAAAAAAGCACTAAAAATGCCATAGGTGTGAATCAGGCCTAAGGCTCGATTCACACCTATGCATGTTGCTTTTGAGCGTTTTTGGATTTTTTTTTTGTGATGCTTGCCACGTTTTTGAGCAGCGTTTTTGTAGCGTTTTTACATTGTTTTTTTTTACAGTTTTTTTTTAGACTGTATACAGTCTAACAAAAAATTAAAAAAAAAAAAAAAAAAAAAAAAAAAACGGCAAAAACGCTGCACTTGCGTTTTTGATGCTTGTCCATTGAATTCTATTACATGCAATACGCTGCATTTTGCATGAAAAAAAGTCCCTGACCCTTTCCAAAAATGCAGAGATACAAAAAGGCATTGATGTGAACATGTTCCATAGGAACCCATGTTAAAAAATTCCCATGCATTTCTGCAAAATGCAAAATGCAACAAAAAACGCGCTAGTGTGAATGGAGCCTAAGAAGCCAGTCAACAACAGCACCCACCCCCCCCCCCTTTTTTTTAATTAACGCAGCACCATTTTCTTTTAACTACTTGAATGCAACATAGAATGAATAAGGAATAAATGTGCCGGATTCAAACATTCACCACACAAAAAAACCCCCAAAAAAACAAAACGAAAAGCCAAAACAGCAACATGACGATAAAATAACAACAATGCATTACATACCCCTCAAACCTGCAGTCGTTATTTTGGTAACTCCTGGTTAAATATATATATATATATATATATATACACACACACACACATACAATATGCCATACACAAGTCACATGACTGCGGTCCCGTCCTCCTCAGCAGCGTCTATCAAATCTCTGTGCAGATATAATGGATTTGGAATCCTCAGCACAGGAAAAAGATGAGATGGGGATTTTACAATTCCGGGATTCCTCTACTTTGGGAATGGAAGTGCGGATTTGACACTCAGTAGGCGGATCTTAAACTGGGGAGGAGTTTTGGATTGTAGGCGTTTCCCTTTCTGGTGCCTTTAAAGCGACAAAGTCAGAAAGTGAATATTTTCTATGTTATAAAGGACATTATGGAAATGATATCTGTGTCTAAGCGGCACCCTGTTGACACTACACAGTGTTTGGCTTGCAGGGGCAGCAACTGGAGATGTACACATTCGAGTTGCCACCTCATCCTTTTAAACCCGAACACCTTTAAATGACACGGGTTCTGAGGCTAATTAAATGCAGATGAGGCACCAAGTGAGTTTAATTACCACCTTAATCAGCCACAGAACCTGAGTAATTAATATGTGTTCAGGTATAAAGGGATGAGGTGGCAACACTATGCCCCCCCCCCACAATGCTTTCCTTCACGGCCAGAACTATACCCCCCATCTGCATGTGCCCCTTTCCTGAGACACAGTGCAGAAAAAGACATGCCAAAGAGGAACTCGGCCCTCGTTCACATTAAATGTGGCTTCGAATCGTGTGGCTGCATCTGAAATCACACACATTTCAAAGCCGCATGTCAGTGCGACTTGGAAGACCCCAGCGCGGCTTCGTGCACAGATGTCTATGCAAGCTGCACCCCGAAAAATCGCCCAAAAAAAAGCGCGAGGACTACTTTTTCAAATTGATGCGGCACAGCAAAGTCGGCGCCGCACTGATTTGAACAATTGCCATTGCCAACAATAGAGTGCGACTTCTCATGCGATTTAACCTGTCAAATCGCGTGACAAGTCACTGCAGTGTGAACGGGGGGCTAAGAGTACAATATAACAAACTGCGAGCAGGTGGGCTTTTTATTGCAGAAGAGACATGCAATGTCTCTTCTGCAATGCAGTATACAGTATACTTACCTGCCGACGGTGAAGGAAAAAAATGATTTGATCGGCTGCTGATTTTGTACGATTGCCCGCTGACAAAGAAACGATCGGTCTATAAATTTTATTGGTCGGTTTATTTTAACAGTGAGCGACAGAATAACAACAAAAATATCCAGAAAAACGTATTTAAAAAAAAGTAAAAAATTGATTTTGGATTATAATGAGTGAAATAAGTATTTGATCCCCTTCGCAAAACATGACTTAGTAGTTGGTGGAGAAACCCTTGTTGGTGATCACAGAGGTCAGACGTTTCTTGGAGTTGGCCTCCAGGTTTGCACACATCTCAGGAGGGATTTTGTCCTCTCCAAGTCATTAAGGTTTCCAGGCTGACGTTTGGAAACTCGAACCTTCAGCTTCCTCCACATATTTTCTATGGGATTAAGGTCTGGAGACTGGCTAGGCCACTCCAGGACCTTAATGTGCTTCTTCTTGATCCACTCCTTTGTTGCCTTGGCCGTGTGTTTTGGGTCATTGTCAAGCTGGAATACCCATCCAGGACCTATTATCAATGTCCTGGCTGAGGGAAGGAGGTTCTCACCCAAGATTTGATGGTACATGGCCCCGTCCATCGTCCCTTTGATGCGGTGAAGTTGTCCTGTCCCCTTAGCAGAAAAACACCCTTTTGGCTGGGACCAGAGAATTTTTTGATTACTTGCCGAAGGGGCCTGATATGGTATTGCACTACTTGCACTTCTCCACTTCCCTTTCTCCACTTTTATTTGTGTTTTTTGTCTTTTTTTTTGGCACGGTACACTTTATTCACTGTTTGATTAGTAAGGTTTAGGTCCTGGGAGGGGGTGGATATGTCCTCCTGGCTTAGTTCGCACTCTCTCATGGGGTCTCCCTTTGGGGGGAGCCCCACCTAGTACTTGGGGTTGGTCTGTTTCGGCAGACCTACCAAGGAACAGGGGTCCGCCTGGTTTCGGGTAGGTGGACCAGTGAGTACCTCAGTCCCTGTCAGGAGCCTTGTGCCCCGGGGGGGGGGGGGGCGGGGGGGATCAGGGTAAGGGCCCTCCCTCTTCTGAGGAGGTCCATGTGTACCTCCTGTCCCCTTTTTGTGTGTGCGCACTTTCTTTCTGCACCTTTCTTGAATGTGTGTGTAAGTATGAATGCTGTTGGGGGGTCTTTCTGTTCCTTCACAGACTTCCAGCTCGGTGTACACTAATTAGTACAAGACTTGGTATAGTCACAAGCACCTTACACGTCTGTATTGTAAGTTTGTCTCTTTCATTTTTTTGCTGTAAAACCAAAATAAACACCTTTCAAAAAAAAGAAAAAAAAAAAAACGCACTTCCCCACTGCAATGAAAGGAAATTGCATCAAAATAGCGCCCATGGTTGCATTTTTGGTGCGTTTTTTTTTTTTTTTTTGAGTCAAGTGTCCTTTTTTTCCCACAGGTGCAAAACGCACCGGAAACGCACACAAATATGTTTTTTGCAACAGAGCAATGTGAAAGTAGCCAAGAGATTTGTCCTTTTGTCCCTTCGTTTCTGAGATTCACACAACCTCACTAACCTGCGACCCGACTCTCTGTTGCTGTTAAAAGTGGAATTCAACTCTCGTTTTAAAAAGGGGGTGACAAGTAGGGATTTTATGACATGTCGGCGCTCCTGGACACTGAGCCACGCATTTGTGGCACCTTCTCCGCACCATGATGTGCGGGAGTGGCACCATTGCGGCCCAGCCATTCAATCGGCCAGAGAGAGGATAAGATTGGATGATAATGGAAGCTTCTGTGACCATCGGGATTGGTACCAGCTCAGTGCCTGGCGGCTTCGTTTGACAGGTAACTCCCTCCTAATGTGCTAATATGCGGTGCATACTACTACAATATGGCATAAACCACCTAAGGGCCCATTTAATAAAAAAAAAAAAAAAAAAAAAAGAGCAGAGTTCAATACCGGACATTTTCACTTCCTGCCCAGGGCGATTTTCAGCTTTCAGCGCTGTCGCACTTTGAATGACAATTGTGCGGTCATACAACACTGTACACATAGAACATTTTTTTTCACACAGATAGAGCTTTCTTTTAGTGGTATTTAATCACCACTGAGGTTTTTATTTTTTGCTAAACATTAAAACGGTTTTCTTTGTTTTTGTTATACATTTCTTCCTTCGCTGATGAGCACTGATAGGCTACACTGATGAGCACTGATAGGCTACACTGATGAGCACTGATAGGCTACACTGATGAGCACTAATAGGCTACACTGATGAGCACTAATAGGCTACACTGATGGGCACTGATGAGCACTGATAGGCTACACTGATGAGCACTGATAGGCTACACTGATGGGCACTGATGAGCACTGATAGGCTACACTGATGGGCACTAATGAGCACTGATAGGCACTGATAGGCTACACTGATGGGCACTGATAGGCTACACTGATGGGCACTGATGAGCACTGATAGGCTACTCTGATGGGCACTGATAGGCTACACTGATGGGCACTGATGAGCACTGATAGGCTACACTGATGGGCACTGATAGGCTACACTGATGAGCACTGATAGGCTACACTGATGGGCACTGATAGGCTACACTGATGAGCACTAATAGGCTACACTGATGAGCACTAATAGGCTACACTGATGGGCACTGATGAGCACTGATAGGCTACACTGATCAGCACTGATAGGCTACACTGATGGGCACTGATGAGCACTGATAGGCTACACTGATGGGCACTAATGAGCACTGATAGTCTACACTGATGGGCACTGATAGGCTACACTGATGGGCACTGATAGGCTACACTGATGGGCACTGATGAGCACTGATAGGCTACTCTGATGGGCACTGATAGGCTACACTGATGGGCACTGATAGGCTACACTGATGGGCACTGATAGGCTACACTGATGGGCACTGATAGGCTACACTGATGGGCACTGATAGGCTACACTGATGAGCACTAATAGGCTACACTGATGGGCACTGATGAGCACTGATAGGCTACACTGATGGGCACTAATGAGCACTGATAGGCTACACTGATGGGCACTGATAGGCTACACTGATGGGCACTGATGGGCACTGATAGGCTACACTGATGGGCACTGATAGGCTACACTGATGGGCACTGATAGGCTACACTGATGGGCACTGATGAGCACTGATAGGCTACACTGATGAGCACTGATAGGCTACACTGATGGGCACTGATGAGCACTGATAGGCTACACTGATGGGCACTAATGAGCACTGATAGGCTACACTGATGGGCACTGATAGGCTACACTGATGGGCACCGATGGGCACTGATAGGCTACACTGATGGGCACTGATAGGCTACACTGATGGGCACTGATAGGCTACACTGATGGGCACTGATGAGCACTGATAGGCTACACTGATGGGCACTGATAGGCTACACTGATGGGCACTGATGAGCACTGATAGGCTACACTGATGGGAACTGATAGGCTACACTGATGGGTACTGATGAGCACTGATAGGCTACACTGATGGGCACTGATAGTCTACACTGATGGGCACTGATAGGCTACACTGATGGGCACTGATAGGCTACACTGATGGGCACTGATGAGCACTGATAGGCTACACTGATAGGCACTGATAGGCTACACTGATGGGTACTGATGAGCACTGATAGGCTACACTGATGGGCACTGATAGTCTACACTGATGGGCACTGATAGGCTACACTGATGGGCACTGATAGGCTACACTGATGGGTACTGATGAGCACTGATGGGCACTGATAGTCTACACTGATGGGCACTGATAGTCTACACTGATGGGCACTGATAGGCTACACTGATGGGCACTGATAGGCTACACTGATGGGTACTGATGAGCACTGATAGGCTACACTGATGGGCACTGATGGGCACTGATAGGCTACACTGATGGGTACTGATGAGCACTGATAGGCTACACTGATGGGCACTGATAGTCTACACTGATGGGCACTGATAGTCTACACTGATGGGCACTGATAGGCTACACTGATGGGCACTGATAGGCTACACTGATGGGCACTGATAGGCTACACTGATGGGCACTGTTAAAGCGGAGGTTCACACAAAAATTGAACCTCCGCTTTTTGGGACCCTCCCCCCCTCCGGTGTCACATTTGGCACCTTTCAGGGGGGAGGGGGGTGCAGATACCCACTTCTGGGCATAGACTAGCGCGTCTATGCCCAGACTACGCCTCTTCCCGCCCCCGCGCTGTCTGCTGGGACACACACGGGTCCCATAGACTGCAGGGACCATTCGGATTGCGCAGCGCGACTCGCGCATGCGCAGTAGGGAACCGGGAAGTGAAGCCGCAAGGCTTCATTTCCTGATTCCCTTACCGAAGTTGGCGGCGGCAGCATCCGAGGGACGGTTCGGCCTCGGGTGCTGACACCGCGGGAGCCCTGGACAGGTAAGTGTTCATATTTTAAAAGTCAGCAGCTGCAGTATTTGTAGCTGCTGACTTTTTAAAAAAAAAAAAAATGTTTGCAGGACCTCCGCTTTAAGGCTGCTCTGATAGGCGGGACTGATGGATCCGGACTGATAATCAGGACACCGATGATCATTGCCCTGATTATCAGTGTAAATGTGCGCTGTCTGAATTGCCGGTTATCGTCTCTCCTCTCACGCTGTGACAGGACGTGAGGAAAGGAATGCTGATGTCCAGCAAGTTTGTTTACACATGATCAGCTGTGATTGGACACTGCTGATCACATGGTAAAGGGCTGCTGTGATTGGCCCTTTACTGTGATAATAGAGCGCACGGGGGGGGGGGGGGGGGGGGGCACTGTTCTGGGAGGATGTCCATGGACACCCTCCCAGAACATAAGAGCCGCGCTGTAGCTGTCTTTTGGATATAGCGCAATAATGAAGTGATAAATTACATCACCTGAAGGCTCATTTAATAAAAAAAAAAATTTAAATAAAAAAAAGCGGAGTTTAAGGCCTGGTTCACACCTATGCATTTTTTTTAGTGCATTTTCAGTTTTGAAGAAATGTACCACAGTCCATTTAACCCGTTTCCCGACCGACTCACGCAGACTGCGGCAGAAGGGCACATACAGGCAGATTAACGTACCTGTACATTGCCCTTTAAGAGGCGGCTTGCGGGCGTGCCCGCCGGGAGCTCCGTGGGTCCCGTGGACCCCATGTCCGCGGGGATACCCGCGATCGTCTCACGGTGAGGAATAACGGGGAGATGCTAATGTAAACAAGCGTCTCCCCGTTCTGCCTAGTGACAGTGTCACTGATCACAGCTCCCTGTAATCAAGAGCGGAGATCAGTGTCGTGTCTCACACACAGACCCTCCCCCCCACAGTTAGAAACACGCCCCTAGGACACACTTAACCCCTACAGCGCCCCCCCCCCCCCTAGAGGTTAACCCCTTCCCTGCCAGTGACATTTTTACAGTAATCAATGCAATTTTATAGCACTGATCGCTGTATAAATGTGAATGGTCCCAAAAATGTGTCAAAACTGTCCAATGTGTCCGCCGTAATGTCGCAGTCACGATAAAAATTGCCGCCATTACTAGTAAAAAAAAATAAATATTAATAAAAATGCCATAAAACTATCCCCTATTTTGTAGACGCTATAACTTTTGCGTAAACCAATCAATAAACGCTTATTGCGATTTTTTTTTTTACCAAAAATATGTAGAAGAACACGTATCGGCCTAAACTGAGGAAAAAAAGTGTTTTTTATATATTTTTTGGGGACATTTATTATAGCAAAAAGTAAAAAATAATGCGTTTTTTTTTTCAAAATTGTCGCTCTTTTTTTGTTTATAACGCAAAAAATAAAAACCGCAGAGGTGATCAAATACCACCAAAAGAAAGCTCTATTTGTGGGGGAAAAAAAGGGACGTCAATTTTGTTTGGGAGCAACAGTCGCACGACCGCGCCATTGTCAGTTAAAGCGACGCAGTGTCGAATCGCAAAAAAGTGCTCCGGTCTTTGGCCAGCGAAATGGTCCGGGGCTTAAGTGGTTAACATGGTTTCCTATGGGTCATGTTCACATCTATGCACTTTACGGAAAGGCACCAGGGACTTTTTTCTGTTTTTTCTTCTGGTTTTTGGTTTCATAGACTTCAATGGATCAAAAACGTGTATTGAAAAACGCAAACTGCATAGGTGTGAACCAGGCCTTAAGGCTCCATGCACACTAGCGTTTGTCATAAGCACAAAAAAATAGGTAGAAAAAAACACAAAGATGAAAAATGCCAATAATAGCATTTTTGTCGCAGCTTCTAGTAGAATTTTAATAGCTTTTAGGAGCATTATCATTTTTATCAGTCAATAGTATGTAAACTCTTGGAGGGGATGATAAGGGACTATATACAAGATTTTAGTAATAAGAACGATATCATTAGCAGTAATCAGCATGGATTCATGAAGAATCGTTCTTGCCAAACCAATCTATTAACCTTCTATGAGGAGGTGAGTTGCCATCTAGATAAAGGAAGGCCCGTAGACGTGGTGTATCTGCATTTTACAAAAGCATTTGACACAGTTCCCCATAAATGTTTACTGTACAAAATAAGGTGCGTTGGCATGGACCATAGGGTGAGTACATGGATTGAAAACTGGCTACAAGGGCGAGTTCAGAGGGTGGTGATAAATGGGGAGTACTCGGAATGGTCAGGGGTGGGTAGTGGGGTCCCCCAGGGTTCTGTGCTGGGACCAATCCTATTTATTTTGTTCATAAACGACCTGGAGGATGGGATAAACAGTTCCATCTCTGTATTTGCAGACGATACTAAGCTAAGCAGGGCAATAACTTCTCCGCAGGATGTGGAAACCTTGCAAAAAGATTTGAACAAATTAATGGGGGAGGGGCAACTACATGGCAAATGAGGTTCAATGTAGAAAAATGTAAAATAATGCATTTGGGTGGCAAAAATCTGAATGCAATCTATACACTGGGGGGAGAACCTCTGGGGGGATCTAGGATGGAAAAGGACCTGGGGGTCCTAGTAGTTGATAGGCTCAGCAATGCCAAGCTGCTGCTAACAAAGCAAACAGAATATTGGCATTAAAAGGGGATCAACTCCAGAGATAAAACGATAATTCTCCCGCTCTACAAGACTCTGGTCCGGCCGCACCTGGAGTATGCTGTCCAGTTCTGGGCACCAGTCCTCAGGAAGGATGTACTGGAAATGGAGCGAGCACAAAGAAGGGCAACAAAGCTAATAAAGGGTCTGGAGGATATTAGTTATGAGGAAAGGTTGTGAGCTCTGAACTTATTCTCTCTGGAGAAGAGACGCTTGAGAGGGGATATGATTTCAATGGACAAATACCGGACTGGTGACCCCACAATATATAAATACCGGACTGGTGACCCCACAATAGGGAATAAACTTTTCCGCTAAAAGGGAATTTAAGAAGACATTAAAAATTTAAAAGGACACTAAAATTAGAAGAAAAGAGGTTTAACCTTAAACTACGTAGAGGGTTCTTTACTGTAAGAGCGGCAAGGATGTGGAATTCCCTTCCACAGGCGGTGGTCTCAACTGAGGGGTATCGATAGTTTCTAGAAACTATTAGATAAGCACCTGAACGACCACAACATACAGGGATATACAATGTAATGTAATGTAATCATTTTATACAATACATAACCTTCATACCTTTTTGGTTTATTTCTACATCTTCCCGAAATTTGGCTTTAAAAAAAAATAAAAAAAAAAATGAACAAGACACATTTGTATGAAGGGGAAGAAATCAGCGAGGGGGGGAGGGGGGGGGGGGCGCGCTGAACCGTCTTTACATGACTTTGGCTGGGAAATCTCCTCCAGACACAGAAAAAAAAAAGAAAAAGAAAAGGATGCCGAACATTATCCTAAGCAGAGCGCAAATGCCAACACAAATCGGTCGCTCCTCTCTGCTCACCTCTTTTTTCCTCCTCTTTGTCTTGGTCGCCTTGATCTCCTTGGATTTTTTGGGTTTCTTCCTCCTCGGCGCGGGAACCGGCTCCTCGGGGAAGAATTCCTCTTCTATCTCCGGCTCTTCCATCCCTCTCTCTTCCTCGTCTGTGAACAGATAGAAGACGGTTAGTGCCCCTCACCCGATCTCTTCTCCTGCGCGCTCCTCGCACATATTAAGACATTTTTTAGCAGTGGGAGGAGAAGGTGGACCGAGATTTTATTTTGCTGCTATTGACCCCCCCCCCCCCCCCAACCCCCCCACCTTCTGAATTTAAAAACGAATGACTTTTCACGGCAATCGCAAACAAAGGTCAACGCCATCAGACGGTAACAAAATGCAAAATAGATCTCCTGCCTCCTAATCATCTGCAACCCCTCAGAATTCCATTACCCCCCCCCACCCCCGCCCCGCGCCCGCTGGAACCCGTTCTGCTGAATTCAGGGCTGAAATGACATCTGGATCATAAAAAGGTTACTAGGGAAGGAAAACCATGAGAATCTGCTAAAAAAAAAAAAAAAAAAAAAAAAAAAAAAAAAAAAAAAAAAGTGTGCCCCCCCCCCCCCCCAACAACCAATCACAGCTCGGAAGATAAAAGCATGGCAAAACTTTTTCATTCCCATTATTGTCCGCAGAATTAAATTTCTACATATTTGTTCTTCTGGAGTCTAAAATAAGAACAAATCTGCACAGGCAACCAATCGGGCGCTCCCGTCTGTTCTCCACCTGTGCCTCGTTTATAAAAACCACACCTGTCAGGACAGACATATGGTAACCTTATTCTAAGGAAAAAAAATAAAAATTTATGCTTAGAATAAAGATCATGATACTAGTGGCGTAACATCATCTTTCATATTATATAAATAAAAAATAAAAAAATCGCGCTAACTTTACTGTTTAGTTTTTTTTCTAATTCATTAACAACTTCAATACCAGGCACTTTCCCCCCTTCCTGCCCAGGCGCCAATTTTCAGCTGTCAGCGCTGTCACACTTTGAATGACAATTGCGCGGTCATGCTACACTGTACCCAAACAAATTTTTTTTATCATCTTGTTCCCACAAATAGAGCTTTCTTTTGATGATATTAGATCACCTCTGCGGTTTTTATTTTTTGCGCTATAAATAAAAAAGACTGAAAATTTTGGGGATAAAAAGAGTTTTTCTTTGTTTGTTATAAAATTTTGTAAATAAATACGTTTTCTCCTTCACTGAAGGGCACTGATGAGGCTGCACTAATGGGCACTGATAAGGTGGCACCAATGAGTTGGCACTGATGAGGTGGCACCAATGGGTTGGCACTGATGATGGGCACTGATAGGCGACACTGATAGGCGGCACTGATAGGTGGCACTGATAGACGGCACAGATAGGTACTTATGGGCGGCACGGATAGGCACTGATGGGTGGCACTGATGGACACTGATGGGTGGCACTGATGGACACTTTTCCCCCAAAAAAATTGCATTTGAAAGACCGCTGCGCAAATACAGTGTGACATAAAATATTGCAACAGCCACCATTTTATTCTCTAGGGTCTCTGCTAAAAAAAAAATATATATATATATATATATATATATATATATATATATATATATATATATATATAATGTTTGGGGGTTCTAAGTAATTTTCTAGCAAAAAAAAAAGTGATTTTAACTTGAAACCAACAAATGTCAGAAAAAGGTTTAGTCTTTAAGTGGTTGAACTTCCCTCATTTACACACCAAAGTTCATTCCTTTGATCTTTACAATGTTTATAGTTAGTTCTGCTGGCCTGAGGAATGTTGTAATACTTGGCAGACTGCCTGTTTTTTTTTTTTGACAGCTGTCAGCTTCAGCAGAGAACTCTCTGCGTAGAAAGAATCTGGAAAATGCTTTGTCAAGATTGCGAGGGGGGAAAAAAAATTGCGTTAATGATTCTTAACGATTAATCGTGCAGCTCTATAACCGCTATCACTGGGTTGTGTGCTAAAGTTGGCCGCTCTTTCCATCCTGACTTTATTGCCTCCTCCTAACCTAGGGGACACGGGTTCACCTTGTGACTTCACTGGTTATCTGCTTGTTCCGGGTAAGCGCTTAACCGCTTGCCTACCGGGCACTTTTACCCCCTTCCTGCCCAGGCCAGTTTCCAGCGCTGTAGCACTTTGAATGACAATCGTGCAGTCATGCAACACTGTATCCATATGATATTTTTATCTTTTCTTTTTTTTCACACAAATAGAGCTTTCTTTTACTGGAATTTAAACACCACTGGGAATTTTTTATTTTTGCTAAACAAATGAAAAAAGACCGACAATTTTGAAAAAAACAAAAACATGTTTTCTTAGTGTGTTATACAGTTTTGCAAACAGGTAATTTTTCTCCTTCATTGATGTGCACTGATAGGCAGCATTGATGAGCACTAATAAGGCAGCACGGATATGTGGCACTGATGGGCATTGATGGGGGACTGATAGGCAGCACTGATGGGCATTGATGGGGCAGCACTGATGGAGAAGCACTGGTGGGCACTGATGAGGCTGCACTGATGGGCACTAATAGGTAGCACTGAAGGGCACTGATAGGTGGCACTGATGGGCACTACTAGGTAGCACTGAAGGGCACTGATAGGTGGCACTGATGGGCACTACTAGGTAGCACTGAAGGGCACTGATAGGTGGCACTGATGGGCACTAATAGGTAGCACTGAAGGGCACTGATGGGCATTGTTAGGGCTGCACTGGTCATCAGCACACTGATGACCAGTGCCCGGATTATCAGTGTAGATCAATGGTCTCTAATCTGTGGCCCGTAGGCCGAATGTGGCCCTTTTCTTGTGTTTATCTGGTCCTTGGGGCACTATGTCACCAACTGACACCAATGAGGTGGCACCATTCCCCCTACTGACACCATGGAGGGGACACTATTCTTTTCATTGATATCAACAATGGGGCATTATTCCTCTCATTGAAACCAATGATGGGGCATTGATGCCGGGGCATTTTCTACTCCCACTGCCCATAGTTCGGCGCCCCTAAAGCCTGAAGGACAATAAACTGGACCTTTAATTAGAAAGTTTGGAGACCCCTGGTGTAGATTTTCCTTTTTCACCCCTTGCCGGTTACCAGCTCTCCTCGCGCTGTGAAAGGAATGTCGACAACCGACAAGTGTGTTTACATTGTGATCAGCTGATCACGTGATGAAGTGTCACTGGTTGGCCTTTTATCCCAATCTGTGATCAGCTGTGTCTGAAGGTTCTGGGAGGACATCAATAGATGCCGTCCCAGAACAGGAAGACCACCATGTAGATGTCATTCAGATAAATGCTCAGGATAGAAAATACACTGAAAACTGAGCATGTGGACGAGCTGCCAACATTTCTCTGCAAAATTCCCAACCGCAGCGGGGACATGGACAGGAGGGGGAGATAAAGAGCAACAGGATCAACCAGGTTTTCTGCAGAATACAGAAAAGGAATCCCATAGTGACAGAATGAGTATGAACAGCATGGAATACAACATTTATTCATCATTTTTATTATGTGGGTTTATTGATACTTTAACTATAGTATTGAAACAAGGATGAGGATGACAGCAATGGGTGTTCTCCTAGTTCTCTCCTGGTGGATTCCCTTTAAAACGTTATAAAATTGAAAGCCTGTATACCGATCTACTGGGAGCAAACTACATCTTCAACCACTTAGGCTGTTTGCCAAACTCAACAAAGTACAGTGGCTTGCGAAAGTATTCGGCCCCCTTGAACTTTTCAAGCTTTTGCCACATTTCAGGCTTCAAACATAAATATATAAAATTTAAATTTTTTGTGAAGAATCACCAACAAGTGGGACACAATTGTGAAGTGGAACGAAATCTATTGGATATTTTAAACTTTTTTAGCAATTAAAAAACTGAAAAGTGGTGCGTGCAAAATTATTCGGCCCCTTTACATTCAGTGCAGTAAACTCACTCCAGAAGTTCAGCGAGGATCTCTGAATGATCCAATGTTGTCCTAAATGACTGATGGTGATAAATAGAATCCACCTGTGTGTAATCAAGTCTCTGTATAAATGCACCTGCTCTGTGATAGTCTCAGGGTTCTGTTGAAAGCGCAGAGAGCATCATGAAGACCAAGGAACACACCAGGCAGGTCCGTAATACTGTTGTGGAGAAGTTTAAAGCCGGATTTGGATACAAAAAGATTTCCCAAGCTTTAAACATCCCAAGGAGCACTGTGCAAGCGATCATTTTGAAATGGAAGGAGTATCAGACCACTGCAAATCTACCAAGACCTGGCTGTCCCTCTAAACTTTCAGCTCAGACAAGGAGAAGACTGATCAGAGATGCAGCCAAGAGGTCCATGATCACTCTGGATGAACTGCAGAGAACTACAGCTGAGGTGGGAGAGTCTGTCCATAGGACAACAATCAGTCGTACACTGCACAAATCTGCCCTTTATGGAAGAGTGGCAAGAAGAAAGCCATTTCTCAAAGATATCTATAAAAAGTCTCGTCTAAAGTTTGCCACAAGCCACCTGGGAGACACACCAAACATGTGGAAGAAGGTGCTCTGGTCCGATGAAACCAAAATCGAACTTTTTGGCCACAATGCAAAACGATATGTTTGGCGTAAAAGCAACACAGCTCATCACCCGCAACACACCATCCCCACCGTGAAACATGGTGGTGGCAGCATCATGGTTTGGGCCTGCTTTTCTTCAGTAGGGACAGGGAAGATGGTTAAAATTGAGGGGAAGATGGATGCAGCCAAATACAGGACCATTCTGGATGAAAACCTGTTGGAGTTTGCAAAAGACCTGAAACTGGGACGGAGATTTATCTTCCAACAAGACAATGATCCCAAACATACAGCAAAATCTACAAAGGAATGGTTCACAAATAAACGTATCCAGGTGTTAGAATGGCCAAGTCAAAGTCCAGACCTGAATCCAATCGAGAATCTGTGGAAAGAGCTGAAAACTGCTGTTCACAAACGCTCTCCATCCAACCTCACTGAGCTCGAGCTGTTTTGCAAGGAAGAATGGGCAAGAATTTCAGTCTCTCGATGTGCAAAACTGATAGAGACATACCCCAAGCGACTTGCAGCTGTAATCGCAGCAAAAGGTGGCTCTACAAAGTATTAACGCAAGGGGGCCGAATAATTTTGCACGCCCCACTTTTCATTTTTTTATTAGTTAAAAAAGTTTAAAATATCCAAAAGATTTCGTTCCACTTCACAATTGTGTCCCACTTGTTGGTGATTCTTCACAAAAAATAAAAATTTTATATCTTTATGTTTGAAGCCTGAAATGTGGCAAAAGGTTGAAAAGTTCAAGGGGGCCGAATACTTTCGCAAGGCACTGTATATATGATGGAGGAACCAATGGCTGCACTCCAAGCTACAAAGGAAAACAGTTTTTTGTAAGAGATGATTGAATTGGACGGAGTTCACTTCCTCTGCAGATTACCAGTCTCTGTGGTCTTCTTCTGAGTAGATGACCTCTCCTTCCCATATTTATAATTGCTAAAATCCATTGCCTTGCTACCTGCAGAATGTTGCATCCCCACCATGACCAGATGCCGACTCTATCCGACACTTATGGGGCGTACACACGGTCGGACTTTTCAGCTACAAAAGTCCGACAGCCTGTTCGACAGACTTTCGACGGACTTGCGGCGGACTTTCTAACGAACAGACTTGCCTACACACGATCACACAAAAGTCCGTCGAATTCTTACGTGATGACGTACACCGGACTAAAATAAGGAAGTTCATAGCCAGTAGCCAATAGCTGCCCTAGCGTGGGTTTTTGTCCGTCGGACTAGCATACAGACGAGCGGATTTTTCGACCAGACTCGAGTCCGTCGGAAAGATTTGAAGCATGTTTCAAATCTAAAGTCCGTCGAATTTGAGGCTAAAAAAGTCCGTTGAAAGTCCGGAGAAGCCCACACACGATCGGATTACCAGCCAGCTTTAGTCCGTCAGCGTCCGTTGGACTTTTGTAGACGAAAAGTCCGACCGTGTGTACGCGGCATTAACGCCACGTCTAAGGAGCTTTTCAGCATTTCTACCCTTGACCCCTTGCCTCCCACCAATCCCCCCCCTTATTTTTTCTTACCCTCCCACCAATCCCCCCCCTTATTTTTTCTTCCCCTCCCACCAATCTCCCCCCCTTATTTTTTCTTACCCTCCGCCAATCCCCCCACCCTTATTTTTTTCTTCCCCTCCCACCAATCTCCCCCCTTATTTTTTCTTACCCTCCCACCAATCCCCCCCCCTTATTTTTTCTTCCCCTCCGACCATTCCCCCCCTCCTTATTTTTTCTTCCCCTCCCTTATTTTTTCTTCCCCTCCCACCAATCCCCCCCTTATTTTTTCTTACCCTCCCACCAATCCCCCCCCCTTATTTTTTCTTCCCCTCCCACCAATCCCCCCCCTCCTTATTTTTTTGCAACTGAACCGGACTGAAGAATGCACCGGACTCTTTTTAAAAACGCACGCGCTACCGCGCCCGGCCCGCTGGTGTGTGAACCAGCTCCATAGAGAAGGCTGCCGGTTCACATGTCATGCAAATTGAATGCGGTTCAAAACGAGTCCAATTCGCATATATGTGAACCCGGGCCTAAGAATCCTTTCACACTTAGGCGCTTTTCAGGCGTTTTAGCGCTAAAAACAGCGCCTGAAAAGCGCCTCTCAAGTCACCCCATTGTGAAAGCCCGAGTGCGCTTGTAGGATGGGAAAAAAAAGTCCTGCAAGCAGCGTCTTTGGGGCGGTGCGGGAGCGGTATATATACCGCTCCCAAAATGCCCTGCCCATTGAAATGAATGGACAGCGCTGCCGAAGCGCCGCAACACGGGTGCTATTAACCCCTTATTAAAAGCGCCACTATAATAGCGGTAAACTGCTAACACCTGCACCTCCCCAGTGTGAAAGGGGTCTTAGGCTACTTTCACACTGAGGTGCTTTACAGGCGCTACATCACTAAAAATAGCATCTGCATAGCGCCTCTCCTGTCTCTCCAGTGTAAAAGCCTGAGTGCTTTCACACTGGGGGGGGGGGCGGTGCGCTTGCAGGACAGTCCAAAAAGTCCTGCAAGCAGCATCTTTGCAGATCAAGGTGAAATCAGTGGTGCAGCGGCGCCTTGCGGGCGGTTTTAAACCTTTTTTTGGCCGCTAGCGGGGGTTAAAATGGCCCCACCAGTGGCTGAATAGCGCAGCTTTACCGCCGACGCCTGCCCCAGTCTGAAAGTAGCCTTAAACCCAAGAATGACGTGCAGCCGTGAAAAACTGAATCATCCCACATTGCCAAATTATTACAAGGAGGTCTTCCAATCAGTTGCATCTGTTGCAAATCTCAAGCGGTGTGCGGACGATCTCATTAATTAGGTTGGAACAAATCCGGGGCCGCTGACTTTGCCACCCGCGATCCGATGTTACAAGTGAAAGCGACACTTAGACTCTCCTGCAATCAGCGGAAGAAGCATTAGAGTGAGCAGGTTGAGGGCAGACAATGTATTCAGATTTTATGATGCATGTATGGCGGCCCCCTCAGGGACACGGGCTAGACTGAATACAAAGACCGTATTACCTTGGCAGCTGCAGACAGGAGAGTCTGCGAATCACAAACCCGGAATCGCAGCAGCACCGAAACAGGCCGATCTGATCTCCTTCATCGATCGGGAATTTGTAGTAGCTGAGGAAGCATCTCGCTGACTTCTGCGGTCCGATGCGCTTTGACGCTTCGCGTTTTGGGGGTTTATATTGGCAAAGCTTAATTTTTGAGTTGTTGCTCATCCCTGTGTGGCTAATCTCCTGGTAATCAAAAAAAAAATACTGTGGCACGGTGAGCCTGTGCCAATGTTTAGAATGGCGGTCTGCTGTTCCAAGAAACAAGCACACTAGTGGCACAGGTGTATGGCGGCTTTATGTTAGAATCAGACATTTGAAGTCAGTGCCCGCATCCTCCACCATTTAATCCCCATCTTCATCCAGCGCTGTTCTCTCTCTCCCTCTCTCTCTCCTCACAGGCTCAGAGACAGCAGCGGGTGCCATCGGCTCCCGCTGCTTTCAATCAAATTCAGTGAGGAGGGAGTGGGGGACAGAGACGAGCCACGCTGTGTGCGTCGATAGACGCTCACAGCCTGGCTCAGAATTGAGCCTTCGCGACATGCTATGGGGGCGCTTGGAAGAGAGGAGAAGGCTAGGGTGCCGGCAGGGGACCCCAGGGGGTTTGGGGGGCGCTCTGGGTAAAACAACTGCACAGAGCAGGTAAGTATAACGTTGTGGGGGATGGAGGAGTTCTATTATAAAAAAACAAAAAAACATAATAGACTTTACAATCACTTTAACTTTTTTCTCATCACATAGGGGACAAAAAGTCTTTAATGAGGCATTAAGGGTACTTTCACACTGGGGCGGTGCCGGCGGTAGCGGTAAAGCTGCTGTTATAGCGGCACTTTTCGGCACTCTGGCGGGGCATGAGAGGCGCTTTACAGGCGCTATTTTTTTAGCGCTAAAACGCCTGAAAAGTGCTGAAGTGTGAAAGGGGTCTAAGGGTCTAAAAGACCCCCTGATCTTTCACCTGTCCATCAATGAAACCAATGTAGTGACGTGGGGAACTGGAAGTGACGTTTTACGCATCACTTTTGGGCCAGTAACAGTAAGGGGAGATCAGCAAACAGATATTCGCTGGTTTCCCTCCCTTCTACTGGGCACCACCCAACTTGCTGCTCCCGGGTGCCCCCGAGCCTGGAAAACATGGTGGGGGGAGAACAGATGTTGAGTATGCCCCTACTGCCACTGACGTTGTCTCTACATCAGTGGCAGCAAAAAGGATCAAGGCTAAGTCCACCTTTTACACCATGGTACACCCATATTTAGGGTTTAACATGCAGTATGATAGCATACACAACCCCCACCAAAAAAAAAAAAAAAACAGACTTGAAATTGCACCCTTACAATCTATACAGGGTGCTTCGGCATTAGTTCTTGAAATGAGTGCGGCTACGCGTGGCTTCACCTGCACGGCGACATCATTCATATCTCGGATCAATGCGATGTACATACTACAAATCCCATCCACCCCCTCAGCCCATAGAACTTAGCGGAGCGCGTTCATATTCCCCTCCTCCTTTCTCTGTGTGACTCCCATAGCTGAAGAGAAGAGTGTGAAGAAGACCCAACATTGCACCCGCAGGGCACTAATCACACTTGCAATGCTGTCTAGGCTTAAAGTGATATTATTATTTTTTTTTTGTTAAAGGATCACTAAAGTTATTTATTTTTTTAAAATAACAAACATGTTATACTTACCTGTGCAGCTCGTTTTGCACAGAGTGGCCCCGAACCTTGTCTTCTGGGGTCCCTCGGCGGCTGTCTCGCCCTCCCCCCACCCCCGCAAGGACTCAACACTTTCATGTGAGCTCCCTTGCATGGTGGTGAGTTCTTGCAGGCGCGCTCCTGCTATACAGCCGGCGGCCATAGCCGCTCACTGTATCACTCGGCCCCGCCCCCCGGCATGCCGCGACATTGGATGCGATTGACAGCAGCGTGAGCCAATGGCTGTGCTGCTTTCAGTCCATCCACTGTAACCAATCAACGGCCAGGCTGAGCGGCGAAGAGGATGTCAGGGGTGAGCGCGGGACTTTCTAAGGGTCAAGTAAGTAAAACGGGGAGGCTGGGGGGGTTATTACTGTCAGATGTTTTTTTCACCTTAATGCATACAATGCATTAAGGTGAAAAAACTTTTACCTTTACAACCCCTTTAAAATAACAAACATGTTATACTGACCTGCTCTGTGTAATGGTTTTGCACAGAGCAGCCCTGATCCTCCTCTTCTGAGCTCACCGGTGCGTTCTTTCTTTTTTAAGGATGTTCCAAACAGTTGATTTGGCCACACCTAATGTTTTTGCTATCTCTCTGATGGGTTTGTTTTGTTTTTTTCAGCCTAATGATGGCTTGCTTCACTGATAGTGACAGCTCTTTGGATCTCATATTGAGAGTTGACAGCAACAGATTCCAAATAGCACACTTGAAACGAACTCTGGATCTTTTATCTGCTCCTTGTAAATGGGATAATGAGGGAATAACACACACCTGGCCATGGAAAAGCTGAGCAGCCAATTGTCCCATTACTTTATGTCCCTTAAAAAGTGGGAGGCACATATACAAACTGTTGTAATTCCTACACTGTTCACCTGGTTTGGATGTAAATACCCTCAAATTAAAGCTGAAAGTCTGCAGTTAAATCACATCTTGTTTGTTTCATTTCAAATCCATTGTGGTGGTGTATAGAGCCAAAAAGATTAGAATTGTGTCAATGTCCCAATATTTATGGACCTGACTTTACATACAGTATCTGACAAAAGTGAGTACACCCCTCACATTTTTGTAAATATTTTATTATAACTTTTCATGTGACAACACTGAAGAAATGACACTTGGCTACAATGTAAAGTAGTGAGTGTACAGCTTGTATAACAGTGTAAATTTGTTGTCCCCTCAAAATAACTCAACACACAGCCATTAATGTCTAAACCGCTGGCAACAAAAGTCAGTACACCCCTAAGTGAAAATGTCCAAATTGGGCCCAAAGTGGTGTGGCCACCATTATTTTCCAGCACTGCCTTAACCCTCTTGGGCATGGAGGTCACCAGAGTTTCACAGGTTGTCACTGGAGTCCTCTTCCCCTCCTCCATGACGACATCACAGAGCTGGTGGATGTTAGAGGCCTTGCGCTCCTCCACCTTCCGTTTGAGGATGTCCCACAGATGATCAATAGGGTTTAGGTCTGGAGACATGCTTGGCTAGTCCATCACCTTTACCCTCAGCTTCTTTAGCAAGGC
This sequence comes from Lithobates septentrionalis, assembly GCA_037952835.1. Taxonomy (NCBI): domain Eukaryota; kingdom Metazoa; phylum Chordata; class Amphibia; order Anura; family Ranidae; genus Lithobates; species Lithobates septentrionalis. Next base: position 55,908 of record JBBDGP010005332.1, read on the forward strand.
AGTGGTGGTCTTCGAGGTGTGTTTGGGGTGGTTATCATGTTGGAATACTGCCCTGTGGCCCAGTCTCTGAAGGGAGGGGATCATGCTCTGCTTCAGTATGTCACAGTACATGTTGCCATTCATGGTTCCCTCAATGATCTGTAGTTCCCCAGTGCCGGCAGCACTCATGCAGCCCCAGACCATGACACTCCCACCACCATGCTTGACTGTAGACAAGACACCCTTGTCTTTGTCCTCCTCACCTGGTTGCCCCCACACACACTTGTCACCATCTGAACCAAATACGTTTATCTTGGTCTCATCAGACCACAGGACATGGTTCCAGTAATCCATGTCCTTATGCCCCGTACACACGAGTGGACTTTACGGCAGACTGGATTTCGTTGGACAATTCGATGTGTGTGGGCTCCAGCGGACTTTGTTTTCTCAAAAGTTGGACGGACTTAGATTTGAAACATGTTTTAAATCAATCCGTCAAACTCGAGTCCGGTCGAAAAGTCCGCCGTCTGTATGCTAGTATGACGGACAAAAAGCCACGCTAGGGCAGCTATTGGCTACTGGCTATGAACTTCCTTGTTTTAGTCCGGTGTACGTCATCACGTACGAATTCGTCGGACTTTGGTGGATCGTGTGTAGGCAAGTCCGTTCATTCAGAAAGTCCGTCGAAAAGTCCGCCGGGCAAAGTCTGCCGTAAAGTCCGCTCGTGTGTACGCGGCATCAGGCTGCTTGTCTTCAGCAAACGGGGCCAATTTTCAGCTTTCAGCGCTGTCGCAATTTGAATGACAATTACGTGGTCATACAACACTGTACACAAATTTTTTATTATTTTGTTCCCACAAATAGAGATTTCTTTTGGTGGTATTTGATCACCTCTGAGGGGGGGGGGGGGGGGTATTTTTTGCGCAACAAATAAAAAAAGACTGAAAATTTTGAAAAAAAAAAAAGTTTTTCTTTGTTTCTCTTAATTTTTTTTGTACATAAGTAAGTTTTCTTCTTCAATGACGGGCACTGATAAGGCGGCACTGATGAGGTGACACCAATGAGGTGGCACTGATGGGCACTGATAGGCAGAACTCATGGGCACTGATAGGTGGCACTGGTATGCGGCACTGATGGGCACTCATAGGCGGCACTGATGGGTACTTATGCGTGGCACTGATTAGGGCTGGGAAAAAAATCGATTTAAATCTTGAATCGAGTTGAGAGGTCAAATTGATACAAAATTTAAGCAAATCGATTTTTTTAGATTTTTTTTTTTCACCGCGCCGGTCCCGAGGCGCTGCGGGCATGAGTTTTTAGGCAAGGCCGCGGCTTCGGCCTAGTCCGCGGCTACGGCCAGATGCCGCGGACTAGGCCGAAGCCGCGGCCTCGCCTAAAAACTCATGCCCGCAGCGCCTCAGGACCGGCGCGGACACCGCACCGGGCCTGAAGAGCTGCGGGCAAGGAGTTTTTAGGTGAGGCCGCGGCTTCGGCCTAGTCCACGAGGCCGGACGCCGCGAACTAGGCCGAAGCCGCGGCCTCGCCTAAAAACTCATGCCCGCAGCGCCTCGGGACCGGCGTGGTTTCCAAGAAAAAAAAAAAAAAAACTTGATTCGAATCGTGAATTGAGTTTTTTTAAGAGAATCGAAGATTTTTTTTAAAAAGAAAATCTCCCAGCCCTAGCACTGATAGATGGCTCGGATAGGCACTGATAGATGGCTCGGATAGGCACTGATAAGTGGGCACTGATAGGTGGCACTGAGGAACAATGATGGGTGGCACTGATTACACTGGTGGGTGGCATTGCTGGGCATCACTGATTTTATTAGTTCTATAATTGTTTGCAGGCTTTCTTGTGCATCATCTTTAGAAGAGGCTTCCTTCTGGGATGACAGCCATGCAGACCAATTTCCAATTTCCCAAAGACAACCTCTGGATATGACGCTGAGCACGTGACCTCAACTTCTTTGGTGGACCATGGCGAGGCCTGTTCTGAGGGGAACCTGTCCTGTTATACCGCTGTATGGTCTTGGCCACCGTGCTGCAGATCAGTTTCAGGGTCTTGGCAATCTTCTTATAGCCTAGGCCATCTTTATGTAGAGCAACAATTCTTTTTTTCAGATCCTCAGAGAGTTCTTTGCCATGAGGTGCCATGTTGAACTTCCAGTGACCAGTATGAGAGAGTGAGAGCGATAACACCAAATTTAACACACCTGCTCCCCATTCACACCTGAGACCTTGTAACACTAACGAGTCACATGACACCGGGGAGGGAAAATGGCTAATTGGGCCCAATTTGGACATTTTCACTTAGGGGTGTACTCACTTTTGTTGCCAGTGGCTTAGACATTAATGGCTGTGTGTTGAGTTATTTTGAGGGGACAGCAAATTTACACTGTTATACAAGCTGTACACTCACTACTTTACATTGTAGCCAAGTGTCATTTCTTGTGTTGTCACATGAAAAGATAGAAGAAAATATTTACAAAAATGTGAGGGGTGTACTTACTTTTGTGAGATACTGTGCGCAAACGTCACTTGAACCCAATGGTCTTGAAGAGGGATTTTTTTTTTTTTTGCACTTTAGTGTAAATATGAGACCTGAGGTCTTTTCGACCCCAAATCTCACATTAAAGAGGACCTGTCATGCTTTTACATGATTTCGTACGTGATGACGTATGACCGGACTAAAACATTCCCTGCAATAGGAATAAAAGTGACACAATATTTTTTTTTTAAAAAAAGGACAGTGTAAAAAAAAAAAAGTAAAATAAATAAGAAAAAAAAAAAAAAAAATGTAAAGTGCCCCGTCCTGCCGAGCTCGCGCGCAGAAGCGAATGCATACGTGAGCAGCACCCGCATATGAAAAACGGTGTTTAAACCACACATGTGAGGTATCGCTGCGATCGTTGGAGCGAGAGCAATAATTCTAGCCCTGGACCTCCTCTGAAACTCAAAACATGCAATATGTAGAATTTTTTAAATGTCGCCTATTGAGATTTTTAAGAGTCAAAGTTTGTCGCCATTCCACGAGCAGGGCGCAATTTTGAAGCGTGACATGTTTGGTATCAATTTACTCGGTGTAACATTATCTTTTACAGTATGAAAAAAAAAATTGAGCAAACTTTACTGTTGTCTTATTTTTGAAGTTAAAAAAAAAGTGTATTTTTTCCCCAAAAAAATGTGCTTGTAAGACAAATACGGTGTGACAAAAAGTATTGCAATGACCGCCATTTTATTCTCTAGGGTGTCTGGGAAAAAAAAAAAGATATAATGTTTGGGAGGTTCTAAGTCATTTTCTAGAAAAAAAAAAAAAATAATTTAACTTGTAAACAACAAGCTTAACCACTTGCTTACTGGGCGCTTAAACCCCTCTTCCTGCCCAGGACAATTTTCAGCTTTCAGCGCTGACATACTTTGAATGACAATTGCGCGCTCATACAACACTGTACCCAAATAACATTTTTTTCACACAAAAAGAGCTTTGTTTTGGTGGTATTTAATCACCACTGGGGGTTTTTATTTTTTGCTAAACAAACAAAAAAAGACAGAAATTTTTAGGAAAAAAAAAATACGTTTCATAGTTTGTTAAAAATATTTCCAAACGGGTAATTTTTCTCCTTTATTGATATTCGCTGATGAGACTGAACTGATGGGCACTGATAAGGCGACACTGATAGGCACTGATAGGTGGTCTTGATAGGCAGCACTGGTGATGAGGCACTTTAGTGGTGACTTTTATAGGTGGTACTGTGGGCACTGATAGGTGACACTGTGGGCACTGGTAGCTGGCACTGATGAGCACTGGTAGGTGGCACAGAAGCCTCTGCAGAGGCTCTCCGCAATTGGGACTGATGTCCCTCTCACAGCTGCTGGTGATTGGCTCTTTTTTTTCTCCTCACCCCCTCCCCCTATATATATATCTCACACCCCCTCCTGCTATATATATATATATCTCACACCCCCTCCCGCTATATATATATATATCTCACACCCCCTCTTGCTATATATATATATATATCTCACACCCCCTCCTGCTATATATATATATCTCACACCCCCTCCTGCTATATATATATATATATCTCACACCCCCTCCTGCTATATATATATATATATCTCACACCCCCTCCTGCTATATATATATATCTCACACCCCCTCCTGCTATATATATATATATATATCTCACACCCCCTCCCGCTATATATATATCTCACACCCCCTCCCGCTATATATATATATATATATCTCACACCCCCTCCTGCTATATATATATATCTCACACCCCCTCCTGCTATATATATATATATATATCTCACACCCCCTCCCGCTATATATATATATATATATCTCACACCCCCTCCTGCTATATATATATATATATCTCACACCCCCTCCCGCTATATATATATATCTCACACCCCCTCCTGCTATATATATATATATATATATATATCTCACACCCCCTCCCGCTATATATATATATCTCACACCCCCTCCCACTATATATATCTCACACCCCCTCCCGCTATATATATATATCTCACACCCCCTCCCGCTATATATATATATCTCACACCCCCTCCCGCTATATATATATATATATCTCACACCACCTCCCGCTATATATATATATATCTCACACCCCCTCCTGCTATATATATATATATATATATATATCTCACACCCCCTCCCGCTATATATATATATCTCACACCCCCTCCCACTATATATATATATATATATATATCTCACACCCCCTCCCGCTATATATATATATCTCACACCCCCTCCCGCTATATATATATATATATATATATATCTCTCACACCCCCTCCCGCTATATATATATATATATATATATATCTCTCACACCCCCTCCCACTATATATATATCTCACACCCCCTCCCGCTATATATATATATCTCACACCCCCTCCCGCTATATATATATATATATCTCACACCCCCTCCCGCTATATATATATATATCTCACACCCCCTCCTGCTATATATATATATATATATATATCTCACACCCCCTCCCGCTATATATATATATATCTCACACCCCCTCCCACTATATATATATATATATATATATCTCACACCCCCTCCCGCTATATATATATATCTCACACCCCCTCCCGCTATATATATATATATATATATATATCTCTCACACCCCCTCCCACTATATATATATATCTCACACCCCCTCCCGCTATATATATATATATATATATATCTCTCACACCCCCTCCCGCTATATATATATATATATATATATATATCTCACACCCCCTCCCGCTATATATATCTCACACCCCTTCCCGCTATATATATATATCTCACACCCCCTCCCGCTATATATATATATATATATATATATATCTCACACCCCCTCCCGCTATATATATATATATATATCTCACACCCCCTCCGGCTATATATATATATATCTCACACCCCCTCCTGCTATATATATATATATATATATATATATCTCACACCCCCTCCCGCTATATATATATATATATATATATATCTCACACCCCCTCCCGCTATATATATATATATATATCTCACACCCCCTCCCGCTATATATATATATATATATCTCACACCCCCTCCCGCTATATATATATATATATATCTCACACCCCCTCCCGCTATATATATATATATCTCACACCCCCTCCCGCTATATATATATATATATATATATATATATATATATATATATATATATATATATATATATCTCACACCCCCTCCCGCTATATATATATATATATATATATATATCTCACACCCCCTCCTGCTATATATATATATCTCACACCCCCTCCTGCTATATATATATATATCTCACACCCCCTCCCGCTATATATATATATATCTCACACCCCCTCCCGCTATATATATATATCTCACACCCCTCCCGCTATATATATCTCACACCCCCTCCCGCTATATATATATATATATATATCTCACACCCCCTCCCGCTATATATATATATATCTCTCACACCCCCTCCCGCTATATATATATCTCACACCTCCTCCCGCTATATATATATATATCTCACACCCCTCCCGCTATATATATATATTTATATCTCACACCCCCTCCCGCTATATATATATATATATATCTCACACCCCCTCCGGCTATATATATATCTCACACCCCCTCCTGCTATATATATTTATATCTCACACCCCCTCCCGCTATATATATATCTCTCACACCAAACTCCCGCTATATATATATATATATCTCACACCCCCTCCCGCTATATATATATATATATCTCACACCCCCTCCCGCTATATATATATATATATCTCACACCCCCTCCCGCTATATATATATATATCTCACACCCCCTCCCGCTATATATATCTCTCACACCAAACTCCCGCTATATATATATCTCACACCCCCTCCCGCTATATATATATCTCTCACACCAAACTCCCGCTATATATATATATATATATCTCACACCCCCTCCCGCTATATATATATATATATCTCACACCCCTCCCGCTATATATATATATATATATCTCACACCCCTCCTGCTATATATATATATATCTCACACCCCCTCCCGCTATATATATATATATCTCACACCCCTCCCGCTATATATATCTCACACCCCCTCCCGCTATATATATATATATCTCACACCCCCTCTCGCTATATATATATATATATCTCACACCCCCTCTCGCTATATATATATATATATCTCACACCCCCTCCCGCTATATATATATATATATCTCACACCCCCTCCCGCTATATATATATATATCTCACACCCCCTCCCACTATATATATATATATATATCTCACACCCCCTCCCGCTATATATATATATCTCACACCCCCTCCCACTATATATATATCTCACACCCCCTCCCACTATATATATATATATCTCACACCCCCTCCCACTATATATATATATATATATCTCACACCCCCTCCCGCTATATATATATATATCTCACACCCCCTCCCGCTATATATATCTCACACCCCTTCCCGCTATATATATATATCTCACACCCCCTCCCACTATATATATATCTCACACCCCCTCCCGCTATATATATATATATATATATCTCACACCCCCTCCCGCTATATATATATATATATATATCTCACACCCCCTCCGGCTATATATATATATCTCACACCCCCTCCTGCTATATATATATATATATATATCTCACACCCCCTCCCGCTATATATATATATATATATATCTCACACCCCCTCCCGCTATATATATATATATATATCTCACACCCCCTCCCGCTATATATATATATATATATATATATCTCACACCCCCTCCCGCTATATATATATATATATATATATCTCACACCCCCTCCCGCTATATATATATATATATCTCACACCCCCTCCCGCTATATATATATATATATATATATCTCACACCCCCTCCCGCTATATATATATATATATATATATATATATATATATATCTCACACCCCCTCCTGCTATATATATATATATCTCACACCCCCTCCTGCTATATATATATATATCTCACACCCCCTCCCGCTATATATATATATATCTCACACCCCCTCCCGCTATATATATATATCTCACACCCCTCCCGCTATATATATCTCACACCCCCTCCCGCTATATATATATATATATCTCACACCCCCTCCCGCTATATATATATATATATATCTCTCACACCCCCTCCCGCTATATATATATCTCACACCTCCTCCCGCTATATATATATATATCTCACACCCCCTCCCGCTATATATATATATATATCTCACACCCCCTCCCGCTATATATATATATATATATCTCACACCCCCTCCCGCTATATATATATATATCTCACACCCCCTCCCGCTATATATATATCTCTCACACCAAACTCCCGCTATATATATATATATATCTCACACCCCCTCCCGCTATATATATATCTCTCACACCAAACTCCCGCTATATATATATATATATCTCACACCCCTCCCGCTATATATATATATATATATCTCACACCCCCTCCTGCTATATATATATATATATCTCACACCCCCTCCCGCTATATATATATATATATCTCACACCCCTCCCGCTATATATATCTCACACCCCCTCCCGCTATATATATATATATCTCACACCCCCTCTCGCTATATATATATATATCTCACACCCCCTCCCGCTATATATATATATATATCTCACACCCCCTCCCGCTATATATATATATCTCACACCCCCTCCCGCTATATATATATATCTCACACCCCCTCCTGCTATATATATATATATATCTCACACCCCCTCCCGCTATATATATATATCTCACACCCCCTCCCGCTATATATATATATATCTCACACCCCCTCTCGCTATATATATATATCTCACACCCCCTCCCGCTATATATATATATCTCACACCCCCTCCCGCTATATATATATATATATATATATATATATATCTCACACCCCCTCCCGCTATATATATATATATATCTCACACCCCCTCCCGCTATATATATATATATATATATCATATCCCCTCCCACACACATAATACATATAATAATCCCTCACATACATCTCCTCTCTTGAAGATGCCGGCTGGGGGCGGGGCCATGCGTTAGCCCGGGAAAATGAGGGCGGTCTTGGTTTACAGCAGTGGGCGGGGAATGTGGGCGGGGAATAATGTGGGTGGAGAATAATGTGGGCGGAGCTCCTGAGATAACGGTCTGAACTGAAGAGGCGCCGCGGAGGTGAGTTCCCTGTACAGAGGAAATGGTGGGAAGGTTTGGGGGGGGGGGAGGGGGGACCCCCCGGAGTTATAATGGCGGCCCGTCCTCTCATACAGCCCTATTATCAGTCATAGTTCTTATTACCCTCCATAGAAACACCCAGCAGAGCCGTGTATGAGGGGGTCACGTGACTGCGGCCTTCTCCTCACTCAGAGTTCTCTTATCACCTCATACAGGCCCATTATCAGTCCTAATCCTCGTCACCCGCCAATAGAAACACCCAGCAGACCTTCTCATCCATCTCTTACCTCACATGAGGGGGGAGGGGGTCATCAATATCTATTATATTGGGGGAAGATGGAGATGACGTCATCAATATCCCCTCCCCCATCCCCTCACAGAGGCCCCCCTCCCCCACATACATTATATTCTATCCCCTCCCCCCATTCTCTCCTCCATACACTTCACAAATACTCATCAACGATCGTATTCTGTGCGTCTTTGTAACCTAGCAACCCCAATCTCCTCCCCCGAGCAACCTCCCGTCCTGAGAGGAACACGGAGGACTCGGCCGTCTCCAATACGAGGGAAACATTTCAAGGCCTGAAGATCAGACAAACCCTCCGGAACATTCCCGCATTTCCTGACACCGGAGAATCCCTAACATGGCGGTCTCTGCGATATTTTCTGTCGCGCGCCATCGAACCAGCCGCATTTTTTTTTTGAAGCGCACATTTTGAGTAAAAAAAAAAAAAAAAAAATGGAGAAAAGCCGATTGAGGCCAAATGTACGCGGGACGCTCGGGCCACGCCCCCTTCTGAACGTTTTCCTTGAAACCCGCGTTCAAAAATGTCCGTTTTGCGCTGAGGAGCATTTATATAACCCCTTCAATACCAGGGGGGACCCCCCCCTCCTTCAATACCGGGCACTACACCCCCCTCCTGCCCAGGCACCAATTTTCAGCTTTCAGCGCTGTCGCATTTTGATTGACAATTACGCGGTCGTACAACACTGTACACAAACACGTTTTTTATCATTTTGTTCCCACAAATAGAGTTTTCCTTTGGTGGTATTTGATCACTGCTGGCATTTTTATTTTTTACGCAACAAATAAAAAAAAGACCGAAAATTTAGAAAAAAAAAAAGTTTTTCTTTGTTTCTCTTAAATTTTTTTGTAAATAAGTATGTTTTCTTCTTCAATGGCGGGCACTGATATGGCTGCACTGACGGGCACTGATATGGCTGCACTGACGGGCACTGATATGGCTGCACTGACGGGCACTGATAAGGCGGCCCAGATGAGGTGGCACCAATAAGGTGGCACTGATGGGCACTGATAGGCAGGACTGATGGGCACTGATAGACAGGACTCATGGGCACTGATAGGCAGGACTGATGGGCACTGATAGACAGGACTGATGGGCACTGATAGGTGGCACTGGTATGCAGCACTGATGGGCACTCATAGGCGGCACTGATGGGTACTTATGGGTGGCACTGATGGGTACTTATGCATGGCACTAATAGATGGCACGGATGGGCACTGATAAGTGGGCACTGATAGGTGGCACTGAGGAACAATGATGGGTGGCACTGATTACACTGGTGGGTGGCATTGCTGGGCATCACTGATTGTATTAGTTCTATAATTGTGCCAGTCAGTGCGCATTTGTGGGCACTGATTGGCATATGTTGGGCATAATTTGGCACATGTGGATGGGCATGGGGGATGTACCTGGCCATCCACATGTTAGAGGTTTCCCTGGTGGTCCTGGCGGCTTCCCTGGTGGTCCAGTGTGGGCATCCTGCGCTGATAATCGATCAGTACCGACCCCCCCACCCCTGTCACGAGAGCCGCCGATCGGCTCTCCTCTACTCGTGCCTGTCAGACGCAAGTGAGGCAAAGCCGATCACCGGCTCTTCCTGTTTACATCGTGATCAGCTGTGATTGGACACGGCTGATCACGCGGTAAAGATCCTTTGTCGGAGGCTCTTTACCAAGATTGGTGTAGCGGTGTGTCAGGCTGACACATCGAACCACCGATCGCCGCGATGCACGCCCCCCCCCCCCACGGCTGTTATCTTGCAGGACGTCATATGACGCCCACTCGGAAAAACAGCCACTGTCCGGCCGTCATTCTGCTATAGGCCGGGCGGGAAGTGGTTAAGATAATAACATTAGACCCTCAAATAAAATAGGGCACCTTTAAAAAAACGTTTCGAAACAAAAATGCACCGAAATGCCGGTACCGCATTTCGGTGCGTCTGAAGCGGCGGAAACTTCGGCGTCTGAACCCATTTTATTTTTTGCCTTCAAAGAAAAGCCTCTAAAACGCAACTGCCTAAAAAAAATGACATTAAAAGGGGATTTCCGCCGAAAGTCAGCAGCTACAAATACTGCACCTGCTGACTTTTAATATTTGGACACTTACCTGTCCCAGGGCGCCCGCCATGTCCTCACCCGAAGCCAATCTGTCCCTTGGCTCTCGGCTGGAGGCGCCGCCATCTTTAGTAAGGGAATCAGGAAGTGAAGCTTTGCAACTTCACTTCCTGGTTCCCTACTGCACATGTGCGAGTCGCGCTGCGCGTCCTGGCTGGTCCCTGCTGTCTTCTGGGACCTGTGTGTCTCCCAGAAGACAGCTAGGGGGGGGGGGCTGGAAACACTGTAGCTGCTGACTTTAAATAAGTAGACTTACCTGTCCTGGGTGCCCGCGATGTCGGCCGCCCGAGGCAGACTCGGCCCTCGGGTCCCGGCACCGCCATCCTAACTAAGGGAAACAGGCAGTGGAGCCTTGCGGCTTCACTGCCAGTTTCCTACTGCGCACGCGCGAGCGGCGCTCTGTGAATGGCCCCGTGGTGTTCTGGGAACACACACAGTTCTCTGAAGGCAACGGGGCCGCTCACCGAGGAGCAGGACACGCCGCGGAATAGGAAGAGGCAGATTAGGAAGACTGCCTAGCAACAAGGGTTCAGGTAAGTTTAAACTATTTTTTTTTTTCAAATGTTTTTTTTTACATTTTTTAAGGATTTTTCATGCTATTTTTTTATTTTAGGGTGGCCCTCCACTTTAACTTGTAAACACCACATCTCAGAAAGAGGCTCGGTCCTTAAAGCGGAGTTCCACCCAAAAGTGGAACTTCCGCTCCTCTGATTCTTTGACAGGTATCCTTTCCCACTTCCGGGAGTCCGGGCCACGGCCCGTGACGTCACCGCGGGGCTCCCTCCTCCTCCCCCGGCCTCCAGGTCAGTAGGAGAGAGGAGCGGGCCATGCGCAGTAGGGTTTACCGGCGTGAAGGCTCCAATGCCGGGTTCCCTTACCTGCAATGGCGGCGGCAGCAACCGACAGCTGATGAAAACAGCTGCAGTGCCGACATCGCTGGAGTCCAGGACAGGTAAGTGTCCGATTATTAAAAGCCAGCAGCTGCAGTGAGTGTGCAGTATGTGTAGCAGCTGGCTTATCATTTTTTTTTATTTTTTGGGGGCGGACACCCGGCTCCGCCTCTCAGCGAGCCGCTCCCCGCCCCCCTCCACAGCTCAGCGCTCCAGTGAGCGAGGAGGGAGATGAGCAGGGGAGCTGTGACTGACAGTCTACAGCTCTCTGCTCACCGAGCTCTAAAAACCGAGCGATTGGGGATGTTCGATCGTTCGGTTTTCAGTGCAGAGGCATCGGGGGGACAGATGCTTTTTTTCTTTTCTTTTTTTTTAAATTGACGCTCTTTTTTGTTTATAGTGGGAAAAAAAAATAGCAGAGGGGATCAAAAACCACCAAAAGAAAGCTCTATTTGTTGGGAAAACAAGGACATAAATCTTATTTGTGTACAGCGTCGCACGACCGCGCCATTGTCAGGTAAACTATCGCAAAAAGTGGCTTGCTCATGAGGGGGGGGGGGGGTAAATCTAACGGAGCTGAAGTGGATATAAATGAAAAAATTTGAAAAAAAAAAACAACACTTTATACTTTCTGCTATAAGACATATCTAATAAAAAAAGTTAAAATGTCTTAATACATTTCGGGAAAAATGTATTCTGCTACATGTCTGGTAAAAAAAATCCCAGTAAGTGTATATTGTATATAGTATATAGTGTATATTGTATATAGTATATAGTGTATATTGATGGGTTTGTGTGAAAGTTTTAGTGTCATACAAACTATGAGATAAATACTGGAACTTATAATATTTTTTTAGACTGATAATGGCGGTGATCTGCAGCCCCAGAGCCACATGTGGCCCTTTGGTGTTTGGCCCTTGGGCCCCAAGCAGTCAGTAGATTTGTAATTGCCCCTCTAATAGCAGTAAAGTCTAGCCGTATAATGCAGCATGGCCCTAGTCTCTGTCTCCTATAGCATGACTTCAGTCTCCAACCACTCCTGAAGAGCGATCTCTGACCATTACCTCTGGGAAGTCTTCAATCTCTGACAGGTTTCTGTAACATTATATGTAGTCAATATTATATGCGGCACTTTGGAGACATGAGGGGGCCGCATTTCAGGCCTCATTACTTTGCTGATGTCAAACCTGCCCCCCCCCCAATACCTTGCAAGTTGATGACCGCTGTTCTGTGTGGTATAAACTCTTTGTGACAAGTTCTCTTTAATTAGACATCAGGGGTTTTTTAGGCCCCTAATGTCTCACCTGCCCCCCCCATTACCTTGCAAGTTGACGACCGCTGTTCTATGTGGTATAAACTCTTTGTGACAGGTTCTCTTTAATTAGACATTAGGGGGCTTTTAGCCCCCTGATGTCTCATCTGCCCTTCATTGAAGCTAATAGAGCACGGATTGTACTTCATTAGCTTCTTCTCCAGCCACAGCAGCCAAGTAAAGTAACAACAGAAACCGTAAGTGTCGTAATACACATCACTTCTGGATTCTTGGCAGCTAGAAGAGATCAGCAATCAAATAAAACAATGGGGAAAAAAAAAAGCAAAACAAACAAAAAAAAAATAATAATAATAAGCAGTAAAACAAGAAAGTGCCCTCATGTATCTCTTTAGAGGAGATCAGTGAATCCATGTTCACTGGTCTTCCTCCCCTCCACCGGGCAATACCTACCATGGGGGTCCCGGGGTTGCATGTGAGACAGCAGAGCCTGTGAAGCATGGTGGTGAGGTCATGCGGGGGGAGGGGCACAGTTATTGGAGTCACAGAAAACAATCAGGCGGCTGTACACCTCATTGGTTTAAACACTTTTATTAGAAAGCTGACAGTCGGTTTGTGGAGTGCACACGCACTGTAGCAGTGGGGGGAGCGTGCGGCCCGTTTCACACTGGAGCGCAGTGTGGGAAAGTTCCGTGTGCATTTCCTGCACTGCGTTCCAAATGCATCGCCTTTGCAATTTGTTGCGGGTTCCAATACTGCGTTAATGGCACCCAAAATACAGATTGCAAACACGGTGCATTTGCAGGCACCAGCTTGGCGCAGTGCGTTTTTCAAAGTAGTGCATACGTTACTTTTTGTATGTTTTGCCGCAATTTGCAGCCCATTCGGGCTGCCAAGTGGTGTTCTAGGGTAACGCACAGGAATCGCACAGGAAGGCGGACCATGTTCCTGTGCAATTCTAGTGGGAGCCCCACTCTCTCTCTCCCCTGATTGGCTAGCTGATATTGATTGACAGCAGCGGGAGCCAATGGAGCCACTGCTGTGTCTCAGCCAATCAGGAAGGAGAATCTGGACGGCTGAGACACTCGTGGAAAGAGCGGGACAGAGCGGGACCTCAGGTAAGTGTTAGGGGGTTGAGGAGGCTGCTGCACACAGAAGGCTTTTTATCTTAATGTATACAATGCATTAAGATAAAAAAAACCTTCTGCCTTAACAACCACTTTAAAGTGGTGTTCCACCCAAAAATACATAAAAAATCCTAAAAACAAAAAACAAAAAAACATTTGGATATTATTTTTTTTTAACTTACCTCTAAATGCCTGTTGCTAGGTGGTCCCTCGTAGTCTGCCCCTTCCTTAGCCTGGGCTGGTGATATCACTTCCCCCTCGGCACAGGAAGGGCTCCGCTCTGCTCCCTCCCTCTTGTCAATCATCTGGGACCCATTACAGGTCCCAGGTGACTGAGCGGCCAATCACGGCGAGCGGCATGAATAAAAATAGCGCTGTTGTACCGCCGACGCCCCCACCGCCCCAGTGTGAAAGGGGCCTAAGGAACTCCAGCCAAAGGTTGTGCGCCATCAATTACAATGCAGGGCCAATAGACCTCCATTGTACATGAGGGTGTTGTGAGCCCAACTACATATTGGAGTGCTAAAGCCTGCTGGAGCAAGGAATGAGGTAAATACTGCACCTTATTCCTCTACCCTTAGGTTGGGTTCACACTTGAGAACGCAGCGGCTCGCAGCAGGAGTCTGGTGCGTCTCCATTCACCGTTTCAGGTCCAATTTTTGGTTGAATTTGGACCTAAAATGGACCAAAAGACGCACAGGATACCTGTGCAAATTCGCACCGGAGATGTGAGAGCCGGTCACAAACTCCTGCAATGCGAATTGCATGCGGAGAAATCGCATCCAATTCGCAATAGTGTGAACCCAGCCTTAGACCTAACCAGCATTCAACCCTTGCATGGTTGGGGGGGCGCACTGTGAGGGTGTTTTTTTTTTTTGTAGATCCCAGAGTTCAGCTTTGAGAAGTCTGATACACCCACTGTATGATCTTCCAACCTCGGTGCAATCAGGAACCAACAACAAAACTCTGCCCCGACATTACTACTGACAAAGCGTCACTCCAACCATTGCAGAATGATGACGGTGGTCTTCAGCAATCAAACTCTGACTTCTCAGAGGCACTTTACACATTTCTACAATCTCCTCAACAAAGCAATGATCATCATGCCTCATCCATCTCCTCAATCATCGCTCACCCAAGTCATTTGGAGGCTTTCAAAGGCTTTGTCATTACACACAATCACAGAAATGTTCCTGTCTTGTGGTGGGGAGGCCCAGCCTCCGACACCTGTCTACTTTTCACACTGCTCTACCTATAACGGGGGCTTTCCATGCATATACATAGTACCTGACCATGCATGTTGATTGCTATTCTAAAGGAAAACAGCAGCAACTGGTTCACTGGGATCTGCAAGACCTTCTAGTCGTGTCCAGACATGACGTCCATCATCCAATCAGGATCATTTCAGGCAGAATGGGCAAACATTATATTGCATCTATGGTTACATGTGTACTACAGGTACAAATGATTATCCTAGATTGGCCATTCTCAACCAGAGTTCCTCCAGAGCTTGCTAGGGGTTCCTTGAGCTGTGGCTGATTGACCTCCTGTTTGTTGGTGCCTGTATAGTTCTGGGGCCAACACCACTTGAAAGAGCTAGCATCATGACACCAATGATCTCTTTAGCTGTCTGTAAGGGTGGCATTCACACAATCTTTCCAGTGACCCCCAATGTAAGGAACATTCTTCCCACTGATCACCAATGTAAGGGACATTCTTCCCACTGATCACCAATGTAAGGAACATTCTTCCCACTGATCACCAATGTAAGGAACATTCTTCTCACTGATCACCAATGTAAGGAACATTCTTCTCACTGATCACCAATGTAAGGAACATTCTTCTCACTGATCACCAATGTAAGGAACATTCTTCTCACTGATCACCAATGTAAGGGACATTCTTCTCACTGATCACCAATGTAAGGAACATTCTTCTCACTGATCACCAATGTAAGGAACATTCTTCTCACTGATCACCAATGTAAGGAACATTCTTCCCACTGACCACCAATGTAAGGGACATTCTTCTCACTGATCACCAATGTAAGGGACATTCTTCTCACTGATCACCAATGTAAGGGACATTCTTCTCACTGATCACCAATGTAAGGAACATTCTTCCCACTGACCACCAATGTAAGGGACATTCTTCTCACTGATCACCAATGTAAGGAACATTCTTCTCACTGATCACCAATGTAAGGGACATTCTTCTCACTGATCACCAATGTAAGGAACATTCTTCTCACTGATCACCAATGTAAGGAACATTCTTCTCACTGATCACCAATGTAAGGAACATTCTTCCCACTGATCACCAATGTAAGGAACATTCTTCTCACTGATCACCAATGTAAGGAACATTCTTCCCACTGATCACCAATGTAAGGAACATTCTTCCCACTGATCACCAATGTAAGGAACATTCTTCTCACTGATCACCAATGTAAGGAGCATTCTTCTCACTGATCACCAATGTAAGGAACATTCTTCCCACTGATCACCAATGTAAGGAACATTCTTCTCACTGATCACCAATGTAAGGAACATTCTTCCCACTGATCACCAATGTAAGGAACATTCTTCTCACTGATCACCAATGTAAGGAACATTCTTCTCACTGATCACCAATGTAAGGAACATTCTTCTCACTGATCACCAATGTAAGGAGAATTCTTCTCACTGATCACCAATGTAAGGAACATTCTTCCCACTGATCACCAATGTAAGGAACATTCTTCTCACTGATCACCAATGTAAGGGACATTCTTCCCACTGATCACCAATGTAAGGAACATTCTTCTCACTGATCACCAATGTAAGGAACATTCTTCCCACTGATCACCAATGTAAGGAACATTCTTCTCACTGATCACCAATGTAAGGAGCATTCTTCTCACTGATCACCAATGTAAGGAGCATTCTTCCCACTGATCACCAATGTAAGGAACATTCTTCCCACTGATCACCAATGTAAGGAACATTCTTCTCACTGATCACCAATGTAAGGAGCATTCTTCTCACTGATCACCAATGTCAATGGCATTTTCCCCACTGACCCTTGATGAATTGGTTTTAGCAGGGTTCCCCCATACTTGAAAGTTGTTTTAAAGGTTCTTTGGGGGTAACAAGGTTGAGAAAGGTTGTCCTAGATGGATGATTCTAATTATCTCAGGCAATTAAAGCATACCGCTTGCCAAAACTTTGATTTTTAGTTTTGGATATTGTTGAGGGCTTAGAACCTCTGTTACATTGGGGGTCAGTAGGAAGAATGCCCCTTACAGTGGTGGTGTGAATACCACCCTTACATACAGATAAACCGATCATTGGTATCATACTGCTCGCTCTTTCAAGTGGCATTGGCCCCAGAACTATGGAGGCACCATCAAATTGGAGGTCAAACAGTCCCAGCTCAAGGAACCACTAGCAAGCTCTGGAGGAACCTTGTTGTGGGGGATTGGTTTGGCCTCCTGAACCAAATTGGATGTTTTTATGTGATCACACTATGAACCATTAAAGTGGTTTGGCCTTTTTTACCATTCGGTTTGGGGCTTCTGTTTTCATATTTTGAGGTTTTTGTTGTCTATGTCCCCTCTGGTGAGATTCTCCCTCTCTGTCTTGGCCACTATAGTCAGGGGGTCAGAAAATCATGAAACATTCAACATTTTACAGTTGTCACCAGAACATGGGGACACCTGTTCCAGTAAAAACTAAAAGGGAATTTATTCCCACTTCCTGTTAAGTCTCTCGGACAGGAAGTTAGGAGAAATACCTCTATCACGGAGACACACAATGAAACCCTGATATGGGATTTAAACATCCCCTAATAAAAATATCTATCTAGATAGATAGATAGATAGATAGATAGATAGATAGATAGATAGATAGATAGATAGATAGATAGATAGATAGATAGATATTAAGTAACTATAACAAATAAAATAATAATAATAACAACAATTAGTAATGAATAAAACAACGTTCTGTCTGGATATACCCTTTAATTTACCATGTTTGTGCGTCTACAGGGACCCCATTCCAATAATCAAAAATCCAATCAGACAAGCTGGAAATTGTGGTTTCTTCTTCATCAGACGAGGACAATGTACAAAAATATGGACAGATATACTGAATGAGATGCTGAAATGTGCTGCTCAAGGTGAAGGTCAGAGAGTGGAAGCAAATGTTTGTTTGATGGCAGATATACACACATAAAGTGAAAACTTCCTTTGGAATGACCCCAGTAATGCTCTATTACAAGAACCTCTACGACCCCAGTGTTGCTCAATACCAGAACCTCTCCGACCCCAGTGATGCCCATTACAAGAACCTCCACGACCCCAGTGATGCCCATTACAAGAACCTCCATGAACCCAGTGATGCCCATTACAAGAACCTCCACGACCCCAGTGATGCCCATTACCAGAACTTCCAGGACCCCAGAGATGCCCATTACAAGAACCTCTACGACTCCCTTGATGCTCATTACAGGAATCTCTATGGCCCCAGTTATGCCCATTATGAAAACTTCTACGACCCCAGTGATGGCAATAACAAGAACCTCTACACCCATTGATGCCCATTACGCAACTTCTATGGCCCCAATGATGCCCATTAGTTGAACCTCTATGACTCCATTGATACCAATTACAAGAACCTCTACGACAACAGTAATGCCCATTACAGGAATCTCTATGGCCCCAGTTATGCCCATTATGAGAACTTCTTTCGACCCCAGTGATGCCCATTTCAAGAACCTTTACAACCCCATTGATGCCCATTACAAGAACTTCTACGACCCCATTGATGCCCATTACAAGAACTTCTACGACCCCATTGATGCCCATTACAAGAACTTCTACGACCCCAGTGATGCCCATTACATGAACCTCTACAACCCAATTGATGCCCATCAGGGCCGCCATCAGGGGGGTACAGCCATTACAACTGTAAGGGGCCTGCCCGGGCCAGAAGAAGGCAGGACAGGTGAAGGGGGGCCGTGCTGTGCATTACAGAAACGATCTCGGCTGAATCTGCTCTGTGGCATTGAGCTCAGACATCAAACTCTTTACTGCCACCACTGGCTACTATGTGCATGTGCACCCCTCGTGTACTGGGCTTCTCTGTGTCAGCAACATGTCAGCTTTATGAAAACGAGCCGGGACCAGGTAGGAAGATCTTCTTTTCATGTAGGGGCAATGAAGGAAAGGGAGGGGGGCTGTTTGTGTACAGGGAGGGGCCAGAGCCTTGTGTGTTTGCAGATTTGTACATATGTGGGGCTGCCATATATACAGGTGTGTGGTTGGGGGGGGGGGGGACTTTCATATATACAGGTGTGTGTGGGGGGAGGGGCTGACATATATACAGGTGTGTGTATGGGGGGCTGACATATATACAAATGTTGGGGGGGCTGAAATATATACGGGTGTGACATATATATATACAGGTGTGTGGGGGGGTGACATATACAGGTGTGGGGGGGCTGGCATATATACAGGTGTGTGTGGGGGGACTAACATATATACAGGTGTGTTTGGGGAGGGGTCTGACATGCATACAGGTGTTTGGGGGGCGTACATATACACAGGTGTGTGTGGGGGCTGACATTCATACAGGTGTGTGTGGGGGGGGAGGCTGGCATATATACAGGTGTGGGGGGGGGCGACATATATACAGGTGTGGGGGGGGCGACATATATACACAGGATTGAGGGGGGGGCTGAGTGTGTACAGGTGAGGTGGCTGGTGTGCAAATTCGGTAGGATGGCCTGTGGGCAAGCCCTGGGGAGTGTTGGTGGTCAGGCTGGGGGGGGGGGTCCCAGCCCAGGCCTAAAGCTGTGTAAGGGGCCAACAAATTTCTGATGGCTGCCCTGATGCCTATTACAAGAACTTCTACGACCCCATTGATCCCCATTACAAGAACTTCTACGACCCCATTGATGCCCATTGCAAGAACTTCTACGACCCCATTGATGCCCATTGCAAGAACTTCTACGACCCCATTGATCCCCATTACATGAACTTCTACGACCCCATTGATGCCCATTGCAAGAACTTCTACGACCCCATTGATCCCCATTACATGAACCTCTACAACCCCATTGATGCCCATCAGGGCCGCCATCTACAACCTCCGTGATGGCCATTACAAGGTATAATCTGGGTTTACAAAGCTTTAGGTGCACAGTGGATTTATATCCTTTGGCGTTACTGAGAAATACTAAATTAAGGCCGGGTTCACATATGAGCCGCATGCAGCTCACAGCAGGGGTTTGGTGCGTCCTGGTTCACCGTTCCAGCTCCGATTTCAGTCCAGATTTTGGGCTGAATTTGGACCTGAAACGGACCAAAAGACACACAGCGTTTTTGTGCAAAACGCAACGAACCTGCTACGGAGATATGTGAACCGGCTCCATAGAGAGTCGGTTAAATTCTCCTGCTATTGCGGATTGGATGCGGAGAAGCCGCATCCAATTTGCAATGGTGTGAACGCAGCCTTAAAGTGAATGTTTTTGTGCCTGGGGTTCAGGAAGCGACAGGGCAAGGTATGTTGGGGGGGGGGGGGGGGGGGGGCGGCAGGGAAAGGTATTTTTTATGGACACAGAGTGGGGCTTGGGATCGAGCATGTACCAGTGCTCCCATAGAAAGTGGCTTGGGGGAGGAGTCCAGAGCGCCGGCGGGAGACCCAAGAAGAGGAGGATCGGGGCTGCTCTGTGCAAAACCATTACACAGAGCCGGTAAGTATAACATGTTTGTTGTTAAAAAAAAATCATTAATGTTTACCCTTTAGTATCACTTTAAGGACACTGCAGCACAGTCAGAAATGTTTGGTAACTAGTAAGGCTGCATTCACACCCGAGCGTTTCAAATAAATGCCTGTAATCTGCCCAAAAGAAGCTATTGTTCTTTTTTTTTGTTCTTAAGGCGTTTTCAGGCGTTTTGGTTTAGATGACAAAACGCTCAGATGTAAACAGGTGCCATTGAAATGAATAGGATTTGCTTGTTGGGCGTTTTTCAGGCGTTTTACGAGCTGAAAACGCTCAGGTGTGAATGCAGCCTCAGTGAAACCAGTTTCAGAAGGGCACACAAGAAGGTCTCTTGGCAAATAAAGGTAGTAGAAGGCGTGTCCACTACATAACTGTGCTAAAACCAGTATAATGGCTCCCACTGCTGACCACCTTCTGAAAATGTCAGCTGCCTGGCTGCCTATGGCTTCAGCACTTTTGAACCAGGACATGTATGCAAATCAGGAGAGCCAGAGCTCCGTACTCATTCTTATGCCCCGTACACACAGTCGGATTTTCCGATGGAAAATGTCCGATCAGAGCTTGTTGTCAGAAATTCCGACCGTGTGTAGGCTCCATCGGACATTTTCCATCGGATTTTCCGACACACAAGGTTTGAGAGCAGGATATAACATTTTCCGACAACAAAATCCGTTGTCGGAAATTCCGATCGTGTGTACACAAATCCGACGGACAAAGTGCCACGCATGCTCAGAATAAATAAAGAGATGAAAGCTATTGGCCACTGCCCCGTTTATAGTCCCGACGTACGTGTTTTACGTCACCGCGTTCAGAACGATTGGATTTTCCGACAACTTTGTGCGACCGTGTGTATGCAAGACAAGTTTGAGCCAACATCCGTCGGAAAAAATCCTAGGATTTTGTTGTCGGAATGTCCGATCAATGTCCGACCGTGTGTACAGGGCATTAGACTTATAAAGTACTTAAAGCGGAGTTACACCCAAAAGTGGAACTTCCGCTCATTTGTCTCCCCTCCCCCTCCGGTGCCACAATTGGCACCTTTCGGGGGGGGGGAGCAGATACCTGTCTATGACAGGTATCCTGTTCCCACTTTCGGGAGTCCGCGCTGCGACCCATGATATCAGCCTGGGGCTCCCTCCTCCTCCTCTTGTCGCCAGGCCAGTAGGAGAGAGGAGAGGAGCCTCACGCATGCGCAGTAGGGTTCCCGGTATGAAGCCGTAAGGCTACACTGCCCGGGTTCCTTTACCCGCAATGGTGGTGGCAGCACCCGACAGCTGATGGAAACATCAGCTGCGGTGTCGACATCGCTGGACTCCAGGACAGGTAAGTGTCCGATTATTAAAAGCCAGCAGCTGCAGTGTGTTTGCTTATATTTTGCAGAGTAGGACATGAAGCATTTTGTGCACCACATTCTATCGCTCTGTAATGCAGCACATAAAAATTGCGTACAGCTGAGATAAAAAGGGAAAAACAGCAAGAACCACTACTACTGTACCTACCAGGCACTTTTTTTTTTCCACACAAATAGAGCTTTCTTTTGGAGGCATTCAATTACCACTGGGGGTTTTTTAATTTAAACAAAGGCCGAAAATTTTGGGGGAAAAAAAATACTTTTTCATAGTTTCTGTTATAAAATTTTGAAAACAGGTCATTTTTCTACTTCACTGAGGTGCGCTGATTAGGCTGCACTGATGAGGTGGCACTGATGGGCACTGGTAGGTGGCACTAATAGGTGACACTGATGAGGAAGCATTGATGGGCGCTAAATGGCAGCACTGATGGTCACTGATTGGCAGCACTGGTGGGCACTGATAGGTGGCACCGATGAGGCAGCACTGGTGGGCACTGATGAGGCTGCACTGATAGGTGGCAGTGATAGGCGGCACGGATGGGCACTGGTAGGTGACACTGATGAGAAGGCATTGATGGGCACTTATTGGCAGCACTGGTAGCCACTGATTGGAAGCACTGGTGGGCGCTGATAGGCGGCACTGGTGTGCACTGATTGGCAGCACTGGTGGGCAGTGATAGGTGGCACTGATTGGCAGCACTGGTGGGCACTGATTGGCAGAACTGGTGGGCACTGTTGGGACTGCACTGATAAACAGGACACTGTGATCACAGAGCGTGTCACCCACACCCCGCTGTGGGCGCGATCACATATGACGGCCTCCAAGAACTAGCCGTCTGCGCTGTAGCCTTCATTTGGCTATATTGCGGTCGATAAGTGGTTAAAGTGGTTGTAAACCCCTCCATATCCCCAGTGAAGTGACTGGCCTCAGGTGATACACAGAGATGAAACAAATCCTCCTACATAAGTTGTACCTGTTTATCTACAGTCGTTTTTCCCCTACATCCATTCAAAGTGGCAGATCCCCGCTCTGTCACTGCGGGGAACGATCGTGGATGGCCGGCGGACATGAAGTCCGCCAGACCCGCTGACTGGCTCCCCCGCTGGCCAATGGGAGCTCGTGAATCTGGTGGCGCGCGCGTGCCCACAAAAGCGAGCTCCTGCGCCGACGTACACCTACTGCGATTTGCGGGATCGTGCCACCTTGCCGCAGTATAATGACAGCGGCTGGTTGGCAAGCAGTTAAAGTTGCTGTAAAGGCAGAAGGTATATTTTATGCATTAAAGTATAACTTAAGGCAAAACTTTTTGGAGTGGAGAGGGATTGGAACCCCTGTCAGGTTTTGTTGCTGTCTGTTCCCCTATTAGAGAGATTCATCCTCTCGGTTTGTCCTGTTCACCATCATCATTAAAAATGAAAGTAAAAAACATTCCCAAATTTTGGATTGTCCCCAGAAAAGTAATAGATGGAAAATCTACCAATGGGGACCCCATTTCTGGTGAGCTGGGGGGCCCCAAGAAATTCCCTTAATTTGCAGGGATTTCCTCTCACTTCCTGTTTGGCTTTGGGACAGGAAATGCAGAAAAATTTCCACAATGGAACAGAGATGGTGAAAAAAAAAAATCTGACAGGGGTTATAACCCTTCCCTTTGCACGATCCAAAATGCAAAAAAAAAGTTTTGCCCATAGTTCTACTTTATGATAAACAACCTTCTGTGTGCAGCAGCCCCCCTAATACTTACATGAGCCCCATCTCGATCCAGCAATGTTGGACGAGAGACTCAGTTGTCCGGGACTCCCTTCCTCATTGGCAGAGAGAGCAGCGAAGCGCTATTGGCTCCTGCTGCTGTCAGCAAGCCAATGAGGGGAGAGAGAGAGGGGTCTGAATGGACACATGGAGCTGCTCGGGTGCCCACATAGCAAGCTGCTTGCTGTGGGGTCACTCGTCAGGAGGGAGGGGCCAGAAGCGCCGAAGAGGGACCCGAGAAGAGGAGGATCGGGGCTGCTCTGTGCAAATCCATTACAACAGAGCAGATAAAACATGTTTGTTAGTTTTACACAAAAAATATAAAAAATGAGACTTTACAATCACTTTAAGCCTCGTCTGCATAATGTGTGTATGAAATGGCCACTTGTAGTCCTATGTGACAGGGTGACAACAGAGGAGAAGAACTGGGAATCAAGGACAGAGCGTTGTCATCCTAGAAGAGGTAATGCCCAAATATGGACCTCCATGGCAAGATCACCACTGATCTCCTGCAGCCTCCTGGCACTCACTTCCCATTTACATGTGCTTCAGAGGTGGCTGCATTTCTCAGGGTCAGTATTCTGGTGGTGACAACAGTGTGGACCCAGCCTGTGTAATGGGTGTTGAAATGGCAGTTAGTAGCCACCATGGGAAGCCCCTGTAAAAGGGTGACAATGGAGGGGAACACAGACACAGTGTTGTCATCCTATAACAGGAAGTGAAGGATCTTAATGACAGCATCACTGCTGATCTACTGCTACCTCTTTGCACCCACTTCCCATCTATATGCTCTCCAGTGATGTCTGCATGTCATTTCTCAGGCTCAGTTTTCTGATGGTGACAACAGTGGGCCCATGTCTGCATAATAGTTGTTGAGACGGCCACTTGTAGCCTCCGTGGGAAGCCAATGTCACAGGGTGACAACGGAGAGGAACAACTGGGAAACATGGACACTGTGTTGTATATAGGGTGCTAAATCAGGAATAAGGACCCTAATGGCAGGATCACCGCTGATCTCCTGCAACCTCTTTGCACCCACTTCTATCCACATACACTCCCAGTGATGTCACAGTCTGCATGGCATTTCTTAGGGTCAGTTTTCTGATAGAGACCACACTAGATTATGTCTGTGTAATGGGTGTGGAAATGGCCAATTGTAGCCACCATGGGAATTCCACGTGACAGGGTGACAACGCTGGAGGGTGAGTGGGAGAGAGGGACAGAGCGTTGTCACCCTAGAACAGGTAATAGATATAGACAATACCCCTTTTACAGACAGCAAAAATCACAAACATTTTTTTTTGCTAAAAAAAAATATTTAAAAAACTTTATTAATACTTCATTAAAAACAAACATAAAGTTCCAGTACGGTCTATTTGTAGTATAGTGTGCATGAAACCATTCTGCAGATGATTGGTCATGTATTTATAGATATTTCATAGATATTTCTCATACAATATCCAGATCCATTGTCTGTCTGTATTGCTCTGTATTAGGGATGTGGCAGCGGCTTACTCTCTTAGGGTGCTCTCCCCTATATTTTCCCCTATAACAGGGACCTTCCTGGCAGGATCAATGCTGATCTCCTGCAGTCCCTTTGCACCCAACTTCCTATCTACATGTATTTCTACGATGGCTACATGGCATTTCCTCAGGGCAGGGCTCAACAAATCCCAGGCGTCAGGTTGCCGTGACAACAACAAAATTGCATCCTGGCGCCTGGGCTGCTGCTCGAATGCTTTCACACACTCCACACGTGCCCTCTTCCCCACCCCCCACCCTTTTGCTATGTATCCCCGGGCTCCACGTGCCCATCTGCAGGTCTGGGGCCGGCATAGTGGGTGCCACCGGGGTAAAGGGGAGAGAGGAGAGCAGACTCCCCTTGTTGCTGACTCAAAAGTGATGTGTATGACAGTTTTTCTTGGCCATCAAAGCCGGTGCGATGTGCATTGCGTTACATTTGGTGGAGCACAGGGGAGACATCTGGGGACTTTTAGACCCTGGATGTCTCATTAAAGAGAACCCGTCACCAAAAAATCATCACCTAGATCAGGGATATGCAATTAGTGGACCTCCAGCTGTTGCAAAACTACAAGTCCCATCATGCCGCTGCCTCTGGGTGTTATGCTTGTGGCTGTCAGAGTTTTGCTATGCCTCATGGGACTTGTAGTTCTGCAACAGCTGGAGGTCCGCTAATTGCATATCCCTGACCTAGAGGGTTTTTTGTCTCCTAAGTGATGAAACACCCCCCCCCTCCACTCCATAAATGTACGCATCGGGTCACCTATGTCTGAAAACATTGATTGCAATACACATGTTACATATTGCCACGCACACCAGAATGTGAGTAATAAATCTTTCACCAGACCTCCTTTGTAACGCTAAACTGATGACCTATAGGCGGCTTTTAATGTGTCCCCTATGGAAGATATAGGGTACTGATGTTTGGCGCCATTTCACACAATTTTAAGGTTTGACATGTTGGGTATCTGTTTACTCTGTGCAACCTCGTCTTTTAAATTTTAACAAAAAAATGTATAATTTTAGTGTGTTTATGTGCCCGCCTAAAATTAAAGGATATCTAAAGGTAATTTTTTTTTTACTTACCTCCTCTGTGCAGTTTGTTTTGCACAGAGTGGCCCCCAATCCTCCTCTTCTGAGGTCCCTCAGCGGCCTTACTGGTTCCTCCTCTTCTCCAGTGCCCTGTTGGAGAAGCATTCTCCCTTGGGGCACTCGTGCGGGCGCGCTCCCGTGTCCTGCTGCTCCGTCTATTGACACAGACAGCAGGACTCGGCCCCGCCCCCCTGCCTCCCTCGTCATTGGATTTGATTGACAGCAGCGGGACCCAATGGCTGTGCTGCTATCAATTTATCCAACCAGGACATGAGACACCGGCTGGAGCTGGTGTGCTCGTTCCCGACGCGGGAAAGACAAGGTTTGGGTAAGTAAAACCGGCTCTGGGGGGCTTCTACACTAAAGGAGATTTTTCACCTTAATGCATAGAATGTATTAAGGTGAAAAACCTCGAGGGTTTACAAACCCTTTAACTTTACCTACTTGGCGCCCGTGCTATAGCCGAAAGACGGCTGCAGCGCGGGCCTTAATTGCCGAGAGGGCGTCCCTGGACGTCCTCCCGAGCAAGCACAGTCTGCGCACGCGCAGCGGGCTCTGTAATCACCGAGTCTATGAGACTCGGCTGATCACAGATCTGAGTAAGGGGTCGATCCACCTACCAGTGCCCACAGTGCCACCCATCAATGTCCACCAGTGCTGCCAATCAATGCCCATCATTGTCTAATAATCAGTGCCACAGATCAATGCTGCCTATCAGTGCCAACCATCAGTGCCGCCTATCAGTGCCCATTAATGCCACCTTATCAGTGCCCATCAGTGCCGCATATCAGTGCCCATTAGTGCCACCTTATCAGTGCCCATGAGTGCCGCCTATTAGTGCCCATTAGTGCCACCTTATCAGTGCCCATCAGCGCACATCGGCGAAGGAGAAAAATTACCTGTTTTCAAATTTTCATAACAAACTATGAAACTATTTTGTTTTTTTGTTTTTTTTTTCAAAATTTCGGCCCCTTTTTGTTTTATTTAGCAAAAAATAAAAAACCCAGCAGCAAATAAATACCACCAAAAGAAAGCTCTATCTGTGTGAAAAAAATGATAAAAATTGAATTTGGGTAAACTGTTGCATGACCGCGCAATTGTCATTCAAAGAGTGAGAGCGCTGACAGCTGAAAATTGGTCTGGGCAGGAGGGGGGGGGATTCAGTGCCCGGCAAGCAAGAGGTTAATGTGTGTTTTACAGAAATGTTGTGTTTCCAAGACCTTTGCGGTAATATCGTGTAACATAAAAAAATTGGAACTGCCACTATTTTATTCTCTAAGGTGTTTGCTTTCAGAAAATATATCATGTTTGGGGGTTTTATGTAACCTTCAGATCTAAAATTAATTTTTAAATGTGTACAAAAAAACCCGCAAAACTGGTTCTGGCTGTGAAAGGGTTAAAGGATAAGTTCACCTTCGGGAACACGTTACATGTTCCACCTATAAGATTTGTTAGTTCAAAAAAAATAACTTGGTTCCTGACTTTTTTAGTCGGCTCCTAGAATCAAAGCAGATTTGTCAAGCCCCAGGGGGAGTCTTGTGATGGTGACACCAGTGAGGAATGTCCTGTAGACTCCATAGGAAGCCCATGTGACCCGGTGACAATGGAGGGGAACAAGTATTGTAAACCATATAACATGTAATGCCCAAACAAGGACCTCCATGGCAGGATCACTGCTGATCACTTGTAACCTCTTTGCACACGCTTCCCATCTACATACACTCCAGTGATGACTAGATGACGTTTCTCAGGGTCGTTGGACCCTGGCCTGTGGCCTGTATAATGGGTGTTGAAGCCACTGGTAGTCACCATGGGAAACACAGACGCAGTGTTGTCACCTTGTAACAGGCAGTGAAGGGCCTTAATGGTAGGATCACCACTGATCTCAACTGACCATGAGAAACGCCAGGTAGTCATCGTTAGAGTGCATATAGATGGGAAATTGGTGCAAAGAGGTAGCAGGAGATCAATGATGATCCTGCCATTAAGGCCACTCCTGCCATTCTGGTGGTGACAACAGCGGGCCATGTCTGCATAATGTGTTGAAATGGCCACTGGTAGCCACCATAGGAAGCCTGGGTGACAACAGACAGGTACAACATGGAAATATGGAGAGAGTGTTGTGACCTTATAACAGGGCCCTAATGGCAGGATCACCACTGATCCCCTGCAACCTCCTTGCACCCACTTCCCATCTACATTCACCCCAATGATGGCTACATGGCATTCCCCAGGGTCAGTTTTCTGATGGTGACAACAGCGGACTATACCAGGGACCAGTGTGTGGAAATGGCCACTTGTAGCCACCATAGGAAGCCTGGGTGACAACAGAGGGGTACAACGTGGAAATATGGAGTGTTGTGACCCTATAACAGGAACACGGACCCTAATGGCAGGATCACCGCTGATCTCCTGCAGACTCCTTGCACCCACTTCCCATCTCCATGCACCCAAGTGATGGCTACATGGCAATTCCCAGGGTCAGGTTTCTGATGGGGCTATACCAGTGTACTGTGTGTGGAAATGACCACTTGTAGCCTCCATGGGAAGCCCATGTGACAGGGTGACAACAGAGGGGAATAACTGGGAAGTGTTGTCACCTTATAAAGGGAACAAGGAACTTCATGATAGGATCACAGCTAATGTCTTGCAGCCTCTTTTCACATATATATATACATATATATATATATATATATATATATATATATATGTATATATATATATATATACATGCACTCCAGCGAGCGCTGCATGGCATTTCTCAGGGTTCATTTTCCTGATGGTTGCAGTAGTCCCAGCCTGTGTAATGTCCTATAACCTGCGCACATGGAGGAGCTCAGGCGTGACCATCCCCGACCGGACTATCTGTATGAAGGGAATAGAAGGATCTGACTTTCCAACACTTTTCCTAACAATGATTTACAATGAACAGAGGATCCTCCAATGATCCCCCCCCCCCCCCCACCCCGGCAGTCATGGATCAGGTGATGGTCCAGTACTGATCACATAATACAGATAGGAGGAGGACTATGGAGGAGGACTATGGACATTTCCTGCTTATTTAAACTCCGATCAATGATGATGCAGCTGATATTGAACAATGGATCAAAATGCATGCTCTGCAAAGCCAGCACCATCATCCTCATTAAGATTTGTATATGTGAGATCACCAGAATGGGGGGGTGTCATATCACCAGTATTGGGGGGGGGGTGTCATATCACCAGTATTGGGGGGTGTTTCATATCACCAGAATGTGGGGGGGGGGTCATATCATCAGTATTGTGGTGGGGGGGTCATATCACCAGAATGTGGGGGGGGGTCATATCACCAGAATGTGGGGGGGGTCATATCATCAGTATTGTGGTGGGGGGGGTCATATCACCAGAATGTGGGGGGGGGGGGTCATATCACCAGAATGGGGGGGGGGGGGGTCATATCACCAGTATTGTGGTGGGGGGGGGGGGGGAGTGGGTGGCAGAGCCTCCTTGTCTGATGCACCACTGCTAATTGGAAGGATGCTCAGTCCCAGCCATGGCACACATCATATGCATACAGTAATACAAAGCAGATCCCAGCCATGTTCCTCCCAGTCTTGTCCTGTTGATCCAGCCCCTTGCTACAGAAAATAATCTACAGACACAAAGGAAGATTTCCGACTGGGGGGGGGGGGGGGGGAGAGTATAAAAATGCCCGACACACACCGTGCACAATTATTTCCCCTTCTTTTGTGTTCTTATTCCGCCCTTCTGCTCCTGGATTCTCCCCGCCGCACAAAACTTTAAACAGAAGAAACATTCAGCTCCAGCCTGGTTTGCTGAGCCCTCGCATCTCTTTTTTTTTTTTTCTCCTGCCACCCATCGCCCTGCGTGTGCCCTTCTGCATGCAGCACCTACCTGACATGTCTTCCTGCTCCTCCACCGGCTCCTCTTCACTCCCCAGGGGCCCCCTCATGGCCCCCCTCGATTAATTGCAGCTTCTTTTCTTTTTTTGCAAAGCTTGCTGTAGGGGGATAACCCCCCTGTACAAAAAAAAACTGCTCCAGCTGTTAACCCATAGGATGCCAGGGGGGGCTCCCAGCCTGAGCTGATCAGGGCTTGGCAGGCTGGAAGAAAAAAGAAAAAAAAGGAGGAGGGGGTGATGGGGGGTTATGGATTTTACAAAAGATGGCTGCCTATTGCTTTTTTTTTGAGGAGCAATGCCCCCCTTCTCCCTCTCTCTCCCCCTCTCTGCCCAAATCCCTCTGCCTGGAAATAAAAGAGAGAGAGAGAGAGACAAAACTGGAGTGCACATGCCCAGTGTGTGACGTCCAGTCTGGTTGCCCAGGTAACCACATCCCATAATTTTGGCACAACTAGTTAGTGGTGAAGCCAGAGGTGACCAAGTTCAGGACTAGTTAGGGAAGGGGGGGATGGTACCAGGGAACTCTGTATTGAGGGGGGGGGGGGGTAGATTTGCTGTGTGTGTGTCCCAATGCGATGATCTCTGTATCACAGACAGCAATGTGCAGTGCTGGGAGTACCTGTGTCTGCCATGGCACCAGCCACTGACAGCACAGTGACAGCTCAGTGACAGCAGACACGCCCCCCCCTGTACTGGGAGGGATGAAAACTTTGTTTCTAAAATGTATTAGATGTCACTGCTTGACTTAAAGGAGCAGTCCACCCAAAAAGTTTTATTTATTTTTTTATACCAATCATAAATAAAGGGTGTGATATCAGCAGTGACAGCACAGTGACAGCAGACACGCCCCCCTCTGCACTGGATGGGCTAAAAACTTTGAAACAATGTTTCAAAAATGTATCACTGAGTAGCTTTCACTGCTTGACTTAAAGGAACAGTCCACCCATTTTTTTAAAAATTTTTTTACCATAAATAGGGGCCTGATTTCAGCACTGACAGCACAGCACTGACAGCACAGCACAGCACTGACATAATGAACAAAATAACACAAGTTTTTCCTTTAGTTTTACTTTAAAGTGGTTGTAAAGCCTAAACATTTCTTCCCTTTAATGCATTCGCATTAAGGGGAAAAATGTTTAGGTGTCAGCACCCCCCGTAAACTTACCTGAGCCCTCATTCGATCCAGCACTGTGCCCGCCTGCAGCTCTTCTCTCCCCTCATTTTCAGGTCTCACTGGCTTTGCTGGGGCACTGGGAGCCATTGGCTTCCAGTGGTGTCAATCAAAGCCAGGGGGTGGGGCCAAGTCCCGCTGTCTGTGTCAATGGACACAGCGGCGGGGCTCGGCTGTGAGCACGCAGAAGTGACCCCACGGGGGCACTGGACAGAGGGGAGGGTCCAGGAGCGCCAGCAGGGGACCCAAAAAGAGGAGGTCTGTGGTCGCTCTGTGCAATTTTATTACACAGAGCAGGTAGGTATAGACATTTAATTACCTTTACAATCACTTTAAAGTAGAACTTAAGGCAAAGCTTTTTTTTTTTTTGTGGCTAGAATAGAGAGGGATTAAAAGATCTGTTAGGCTGTCTGTGTTCTCATTAGAGAGATTCACCAAGAGTGAAAGAAAATACTTATTTTTGGGTTGTCACGAGAATAGGAATAGAGGTTAAATCTTCCAATGGGGACACTATTTCTGGTGACAACCAGAGATGTCCTCACTTTGGAGGGATATCCTCTCACTTCCTGTTTGGCTATGGGGCAGGAAGTGAAGGGAAATCTCCCCAATAGGACAAAGATAGACAAAAATATGCCAGGGGCTATAACCCTCCCTTACACTATCCAAAACGGGAAAAAAAAAAAAAAGTTTTGCCTTCAAGCAGTAATAACCTCTTTGGCCTTTATGACCAGGCTGTTTTTTTTTCATACGGCACTGCGTTACTTTAACTGACAGTTGTGCGACGCTGTGCTAAAAAAAAAACATTTCCTTTTTTTTCCCCCACAAATAGAGTTTCTTTTGGTGGTATTTGATCACCTCTGTGGTTTTTATTTTTTGTATATGTATTTTTTTTTATGTATGTATGTATTTTTTTTATATAAACAAAAAATAGAGCGACAATTTTGAAAAAAAAAAAAAAACAAACAATATTTTTTACTTTCTGCTAAAAAACATCCAATAAAAAAAATGTCAAAAAAAAATCTAATTTCTTTATGTTTGGACCAATATGTTTTCTGCTACATGTTTCTGGTAAAAAAAAATCCTAATAAGTGTATATTGATTGGTTTGCGCAAAAGTTGTAGTGTCCACATCTAGATTTATGAAATTTCTATTTTTTTTTTCTAGTAATGGCGGCGATCAGCGACTTATAGCGGGACTGAGATATTGGGGCGGACAAATCTGGCGCCTAACTGACACTTTTTAATACTTTTTTTGGGGACCAGTGACACTAATACAGTGACCAGTGCTAAAAATATGCACTATCACTGTACTAATGACACTGGCAGGGGTGAGGGGTTAAGATCAGGGGGCGATCAAAGTGTGGCCAACATGTGTTCCTGTGTGTACTGTTTTTTTTACATCACCGCTGTCAGAAGCGAGCCCTGTGTTTGTTTACCTACACAGGGCTCTCTTCAGTAATGTCCGGATCCGATCGTCGGGTGGCAGCAGACGCTGATTGGTTGGTGCTGCAGCCAATCGCAGCACAGCTGGGGAGGCGAGGGGGAACGGGCACTCTCTCTACCCCGCGGGCTGATAACATGCTAGATACGCGATCGGCCGCCCTGCCTCAGTTTATGTATGGTGGGTGGTCATAAAGCGGTTAAAGTAGAACTAAAGGAAAAACTTTTTTCTTTTGTTTTGGATAGAATAGAGAAGGATTAGAAGTTCTGTCAGGCTGCTGTCTGTGTTCCCATAAGAGAGATTCACCAAGAGTGAATAAAAGTTCCAGTTTTTGGGTTGTCACCAGAACAGGAATGGAGGGGAAAACCTATCAGTAGGGGGCACTAGTTCTGGTGACAACCGGGGATTTCCTCACTTTGGAGGGATTTCCTCTCACTTCTTGATCTGACTATGGGACAGGAAGTGAAGGGAAATCTCCCCAATGGGACACAGATGGCAAAAAAAAGGGAACTCCACATGCTGCAGGTCAACCAAGATGGGATTTATTGGAGTAAAACGCCATATATTACAAAAGTATAAAAAGTGATCACAATTGAAGATAAAAATGGCAATGTGGGAAGCTAGAAATGCTAGCCCTACGCGTTTCAACTAAAAAGTCTTCCAACAGGGGCATGAAGACTTTTTAGTTGAAACGCGTAGGGCTAGCATTTTTAGCTTCCCACAAAATGCCATTTTTATCTTCAATTGTGATCACTTTTTATACTTTTGTAATGTATGGCGTTTTACTCCAATAAATCCCAGCTTGGTTGACCTGCAGCATGTGGAGTTCCCTTTTTCTTTCTCCCATGCTTGAGCGCTGATGACTACCCCTGGACCATTCCCTCCTGGAAACGAGAGTTGTGAGTGGCAGCCTTTGAATCTCCGTCTGGGACCACCCATTGGTTAATATTAGCGCTACACTTATTTTTTACAATCACTTAGTGGACTTGGTTCGTTTGCGTGTTAGCTGCTTTCAGTTTTTATATTTTTGGTTTAGCGCAGCATTTTCACCCCTGTTGTTTTTCAAAAGCACAAGCTCTCCAGCAGAATGCATGGATGAGACAAACCACTTAACACTGACACGGGTGCTTTCAATGATCAACTTTTATTTATTCATGCATGTAAAACCTTCATCCTAAAAGGAGCATAAACTGTATTGCTGTAACTGATTATAAAGTGTGATCTGGATTTTGGCTTCAATTTGTTAGTGTATCTAAATCTGCTAGTACATCTAACACTCTCCTCCCCCCTAGACTGACAATGCTGCTTTCCAAAGGTGTCCCCTGTGCTCCTTCATCCAGAGTGGGGGTGGCGCTCTAATACGGGGGGGGGGTGTTGCTGGCCAGATCACCAGGTGAAAACAGAGGGTGAAATGCCTGAAAAAAGAAAACAAATGCGGCCATCACATCTAATGATTGGTAAGCTGCAAAATGTGACATTTTTTGGTTTTGGGTTTAACACCGCTTTCAGTTACTTGGTGTGAGTCCCACTCCTAGGCAGGGCTGGTGCAAAGATTTTTGACACCCTAGGCCAGTGATGGCGAACCTCGGCACCCCCAGATGTTTTAGAACTACATTTCCCATGATGCTCTGGCACTCTGCAGTGTAGTTGAGCATCATGGGAAAAGTAGTTCCAAAACATCTGGGGGTGCCAAGGTTCCCCATCACTGCCCTAGGTGAAACCTCATTTCCCCGCCCCCTTTGCCCTGCCCATGTGAAAGGAGGCGTCGCTATACAGAAAGCATTGGCTCTGCTTCTTCTAGCGCTGGCTCTAGTGCTGCACCTCGCCTCTAATTACACTACCGATCGGGGGAGCAGCTGCCTGGGACTGAGTTAGTTACAAACTGCAGCCTGCAGAGCATGCAGACGTGGAGGAAAACCAGCGGCCGGGCGCCCCTGGGCAGCAGTGCACCCTAGGCGGCTGCCTAGTTTGCCTAGTGATAGCACCAGCCTAGGTGGTCAGAAGTTCTGACAATTGCTGTCCCATTAATTGGCTAACCTCAGACATGATCTCCCAGCATCTGGGTGTGCTCAGTGCCTTGTAATGCACTGCGATAAAATGACGGCACCTTTTTTTTTTGTTCTTAATTCAGTGCCCTATACAAAGCAAAGCTTTCAGATTTTATCTTCACCAAAGGGGCTGCTGTGATTGAACCCTTTTTTTTTTGTATTTGTTTAAAGCCGACCTCCGGAAGCTTGAAAATGACTCTTTGCCGTTGTTCTGCACCCACAATGTAAGGGTTAACTACTCGCTGAGTTCTGGGGACATGGAAAAGAAGGTTTACCTACCTGATCCTTCACCTTGTTAGACTAGACGGCACCCCCCCCCTCCCCCTCACTGTCTCTTCTCTCCCATCATCTGGTGGTCTGAGATCCTGACATCATCAGGACTGATGAAGGGGCCATACCCCTACATTGGACACGAGGACATCAAGGGATAGTCCAGAGAATAATTAGTGAATGTAGCACTGTGACAATCTAGTGACACTGAAGAGCAAGAAGGTCTTCCTATAGGGCAGGGATATGCAATTAGCGGACCTCCAGCTGTTGCAGAACTACAAGTCCCATGAGGCATAGCAAGACTCTGACAGCCACAAGCCATGACACCCAGAGGCAGAGGCATGATGGGACTTGTAGTTTTGCAACAGCTGGAGGTCCACTAATTGCATATCCCTGCTATACGTCATCAGTCTGGTGAGAATATAATATATGGTTTGTAGAGGTTGGAGCTTTTAAAGCGGAGCTACACCCAAAAATGAAGCTTCCGCTTTAAGTGCTGGTGACCCCCTGACATGCCACTTTTTTTTGGGGGGGGGGGGGGGCACCCTGTTTTTACAAGCACCCAGCTCCCACATCCTCCCATGGCCCCGGAAGGAAGATCACCTCTCCCCCCTCCCTACCTGTAATCTTCTGGGACACGTCACAGGTCCCAGAAGATTGCCTGGCCATTCGCAGGGCGCCTCGCGCATTCGCAGTGCGCGCCTGGCTGTGAAGCCACAGCCGGGCGCCCACAGTTAGAATGCCGGCACCATGGAGAGGAGGGGCGAGGAGCGAGGCTTCGTGCGCCCGCCATCGCTGGACCGTGGGACAGGTGAGTGTCTGATTATTAAAGCAGTTGTATACCCCATTTTTACATACAGGTGAGCCTATAATAAGGCCTATAATAAGGCTTCCCTGTAGGTAAAATGAATATCTCCTAATCCTACACGGTTTAGGAGATATACACCCTGCTTGCAGCTGCTGACATTAGCGGCGCATGCACGGCGAAGATCCGGCGTATCGTGCTGGAACTGAGGAGTGACGTCATCGCGGCTCCGGTCACTCACAGCGCCGGAGCCGCGAACCCGGAAGAATCGCAGAGGGGGAATGTCAGCTCCCTCGGCGTTGGCCGGGATGCAATGCGGGATCTTGTTTTAATGTAAGTATTTCATAATGAGCTAGTATGGGGTGCATACTAGCTCATTATGCGTTTGCCTTACAGTTTTTTTGGGGTTTTTTTTTCGTTTGCAGGTATACAACCGCTTTAAAAGTCAGCAGCTACACTTTTTGCAGCTGCTGACTTTTAAATGGGTGGAACTCCACTTTAACCACTTGAGCTCCGGAAGGTTTACCCCCCCCCCCCTACATGACCAGGTCATTTTTTTGCTATTCAGCACTGCGCTACTTTAACTGGTAATTGCGCGGTCATGTAGCACTGTACCCAAATGAATTTTATGTCATTTTATTCACACACATAGAGCTTTCTTTTGGTGGTATTTGATCATCTCTGCGTTTTTTTATTTTTTATTATACAAACGAAAAAAAACAACAATTTAGAGAAAAAAAAATAAAACAATACTTTTAACTTCACTTATAAAACACATCTAATAAAAAATTTGAATTTCTTCATAAATTTTGGCCAAAATGTATTCAGCTACATGTCTTTGATAAAAAAAATTGGAAGTGTGTATATTGATGGGTTTGTGTGAAGGTTATAGCGCCTACAAATTATGGGATATATACTGGAATTTTATTTTTTTTATGCTACTAATGGTGGCGACCAGCGACTTATAGTGGGACAGTGATAGAGCGGAGGACAATCTGACACTAACACTGGGGGGGGGGGGGATCTGATTGACTGCCACTGACATCACCAGTGACACTAATACAGTGATGAGTGATAATACTATACACTGTCACTGTACTAATGACACTGGCTGGGAAGGGGTTAACATCTAGGGGCAATCAAAGGGTTAACAGTGTGCCTAACAATGTGTAATGTGTGCTGCTTTTACTAAGAGATCTCAGTTTCTCATTCCTGCCTTGTTCCCTCTCTATAGAGCTCTGTGTTGTTTGTCAACACAGAGCTCTGGGCTGTGACTGGACAATCAGCAGGTCCCCACTGTGAATCATTGGGCATGCACATGCCTGAAACCCAGAAGTAGGTAGCGGCATGCTAGTATGTTGCTTTGCCTACACCGGCCGCTCATCCGCAGTACATTGCAGGTTGGCGGTCAGGAAGTGGTTAAGTATGGGCTTGTTAAAAAAAAATTAACATCCATTCTCGCCTCTCCGTTGCAGCATAGGTGTGATGTTGCCCTCCGTCGGCTCTAGGCCCGAGTACTGAGTGATCACATGACCACTGATTGCTCAGCTGTCAGTTACTGCTCTTGGCTCTACTACTCCAGCGCTCTCAGGAGGGCAGGCACTGCTGAAAGGTGGAGCCAGCTGTCAATCAAGCAGCCAGGTAGACAGCATTTTCAGGATCCTTCCAGAGTCCTGGGAGCGGCTCTGCCCCACCAGCTGATAGCGGGCGATAGCTTCCCATCAGCTGTCTCTGGATGTTATTCACTGTAAACTCTTCCCTTGCATAGATCGGCATTTCTCAACCTTTTTTTTTTTTTTTAATTGTACAGTACATTTCTTGCCATTTCAATGACCTACCACCAAAGAACAGCCAACAATAAATTATTCCCCTCCTGGTTACATGAGGATGGCATACATGTATATGATTTGTTGTTTGTATCTGTAGTAGAGATCAGAAACTGTAGTGTGAATGATTCATTTTTTTTCTCCTTTCTAAACTAACTTGTACTAAGACTCACACAAAGTATAAAACCTGTGCCACTAAAAGTACCACTGCCCGGAACACTGCCACTAAAAGTACCACTGACTGGAACACTGCCACTAAAACTACCACTGACCTGAACATTGCCACTGACCCTAACACTGCCACTAAAACTACCACTGACCCTAACACTTCCACTAACATTGACCTGAACACTGCCACTAAAACTACCACTGACTGGAACACTGCCACTAAAACTACCACTGACTGGAACACTGCCACTAAAGCTACCACTGACTGGAACACTGCCACTAAAACTACCACTGACTGGAACACTGCCACTAAAACTACCACTGACTGGAACACTGCCACTAAAACTACCACTGACTGGAACACTGCCACTAAAACTACCACTGACTGGAACACTGCCACTAAAACTACCACTGACTGGAACACTGCCACTAAAACTACCACTGATGGGAACACTGCCACTAAAACTACCACTGACTGGAACACTGCCTCTAAAACTACCACTGACGGGAACACTGCCACTAAAACTACCACTGACCTGAACACTGCCACCAAAATTACCACTGACTGGAACACTGTCACTAAAACTACCACTGACCTGAACACTGCCACTAAAAATACCACTGACTGGAACTGCCACTAAAACTACCACTGACTTGAACACTGCCACTAAAACTACCACTGACTGGAACACTGCCACTAAAACTACCACTGACTGGAACACTGCCACTAAAACTACCACTGACTGGAACACTGCCACTAAAACTACCACTGACCTGAACACTGTCACTAAAAATGTCGCTAACTCTGCCACTGACCCTTACATTGCCACCAAAAGTGTTACTGACGCTAACTCTGCCACTAACCGTAACAATGCCGATAACCCTAACATTGCCACTAACAGTGCCGCTGACCCTAACAATCCACTGACCCTAACAACAGACAGAAGACAGAGCAGGCCGAGTGGCCGAATGTGTTGGTGCGAGGTGGAGGACTGTAACAAAGTCCCGCCTCCTAGATAGAAGGAACACTGAGCCAATGATAGATTGAATCAGTGTGACGTGTATCATAGGAGGCGGGAATTTGTTACAGTTTCCGCCAAGATATTCAACTCTGTTTCAGAGCTCTGTGTGATCAGGCTGTTTTCCCATGGGCACTGGTAAGGCTGTATTCAATGGGCACCGGTAAGGCTGTATTCAATGGGCACTGGTAAGGCTGTATTCAATGGGCACTGGTAAGGCTTTATTCAATGGGCACTGGTAAGGCTGTATTCAATGGGCACCGGTAAGGCTGTATTCAATGGGCACTGGTAAGGCTGTATTCAATGGGCACCGGTAAGGCTGTATTCAATGGGCACCGGTAAGGCTGTATTCAATGGGCACTGGTGAGGCTGTATTCAATGGGCACTGGTAAGGCTGTATTCAATGGGCACCGGTAAGGCTGTATTCAATGGGCACTGGTAAGGCTGTATTCAATGGGCACTGGTAAGGCTGTATTCAATGGGCACCGGTAAGGCTGTATTCAATGGGCA
This sequence comes from Lithobates septentrionalis, assembly GCA_037952835.1. Classification (NCBI taxonomy): domain Eukaryota; kingdom Metazoa; phylum Chordata; class Amphibia; order Anura; family Ranidae; genus Lithobates; species Lithobates septentrionalis. The sequence goes on from JBBDGP010005332.1 coordinate 96,068, forward strand.
CTGGTAAGGCTGTATTCAATGGGCACCGGTAAGGCTGTATTCAATGGGCACCGGTAAGGCTGTATTCAATGGGCACTGGTAAGGCTGTATTCAATGGGCACTGGCAAGGCTGTATTCAATGGGCACTGGTAAGGCTGTATTCCATGGGCATTGGTAAGGCTGTATTCAATGGGCACTGGTATGGCTGTTTTCCATGGGCACCGGTAAGGCTGTATTCAATGGGCACTGGTAAGGCTGCATGGGCACTGGTAAGGCTGTATTCCATGGGCAGTAAGGCTGTATTTCATGGGCACTGGTAAGGCCGTATTCCATGGGCACTGGTAAGGCTGCATTTCATGGGCATTGGTAAGGCTGTATTTAATTGGCATAGGTAAGGCTGTATTCCGTGGGCATTGGTAAGGCTGTATTTCATGGGCACTGGTAAGGCTGTATTCCATGGGCACTGGTAAGGCTGTATTCCGTGGGCATTGGTAAAGTCGTATTTAATTGGCACTGGTAAGGCTGTATTCCATGGGCACTGGTAAAGTCGTATTTAATTGGCACTGGTAAGGCTGTATTCCGTGGGCATTGGTAAAGTCGTATTTAATTGGCACTGGTAAGGCTGTATTCCATGGGCACTGGTAAAGTTGTATTTAATTGGCACTGGTAAGGCTGTATTTCATGGGCACTGGTAAAGTTGTATTTAATTGGCACTGGTAAGGCTGTATTTCATGGGCACTGGTAAGGCACTGGCAGGCACCTCCCTGAAATGAGTTTGCCACCTCTCTGAAATGAGTTTTTGCAGGTTGGGATGTCTGCTACTATTCCCCAGATAATCTGTATGCACTGCCACATAATGATTTAGTTGACATGTAATGCAGCAGAATAAGATGTCACCTGCTCTCGTTTTCATTCCTCCACAACTGACAATCTTAGTTTTTCTGGTGCCGTGTTTTCGGCATTCCATGCTGTTAGAAACATTGGATATCTTTTCCTCCTGCAGTGACGTGGGGTAAGTGGAAGGAACTATGGCAAACACTCATCTGCACATTCATAGGTGCTGAATGTCAATGACTGGCATGGCAATGATGGAACAGAAGGAAGATAGGTGACTCAGCCTCTATTGGCATCATTCAACCTGGGAGACTGAGGACACCTAGTGTCAGAAAGGAATTACTACAGGGAATAGGAGGCAAGTATTGCAGTTTGACAACCTGCTGGGGACCCCTTAAAAAAAGTTTCTGTAGCTGGATTTTACATTGAAACCCCAGACAGATTATAAATGGGCAGCAATCAATGTAGCTATTTAATTATAAAGCATCAGCTAGCAGGGAGAGGGCTGTTTTGCAAGAGTGCCTGTCTCTGGCTCCCAGCACTTGCCTGACGTTCCCCCCCCAAGTTCTTCTGCATTCCTTTTGCAGGTATTTGCTTCAGTCAGGTACTGGGAGCCAGAAACAGGTGCCAGCCGTCTCCCTGCTAGCTGTTATTGGGCAGCCATGAACCAAGGAAAGGGTGAGGGGGAAGTGGGGGTGCTCTGTCTGACATGGCAGCTAGCATTATAGGGCACCTAAGAAGATAGGACAAAGTACTGCATGTGCTACATGTCCCATCAAGAACCGAAAAAAAATAAAATTATACTTCTTTAAAGAAAATCATTTTTAAGAAAAAATGTTTTATTCTGTTTAAGATGTGGATCCAATGTACACTATATTACCAAAAGTATTGGGACGCATGCCTTTACTCACACATTAACATTAATGGCATCCCAGTCTTAGTCCCTAGGGTTCAATATTGAGTTGGCCCCGCCCCTTTGCAGCTATAACAGCTTCAACTCTTCTCATCCAACATCAGTGCCTGACCTCACAAATGCTCTTCTGGAAGAATGGTCAAACATCCCCATAGACACCCTCCTAAATCTTGTGGACGGCCTTCCCAGAAGAGGTGAAGCTGTTATAGCTGCAAAGGGCGGAGCCAACTCAATATTGAACCCTACGGACTAAGACTGGGATGTCATTTAGACCCCTTTCACACTGGGGTGTTTTTCAGGCGCTTTTGGGCTAAAAATAACGCCTGTAAAGCGAATGAAAAACGCCTCCCCTGCAGTCCCAGTGTGAGAGCCCGAGTGCTTTCACACTGAGGCGCTGGCAGAACGTTAAAAAAAGTCCTGCAAGCCACATCTTTGGAGCGGTGTATACACCGCTCCTCCACCGCTTCTGCCCATTGAAATGAATGGGCACCACTGCCGAAGCGCCTGCAAATCGCTTTGGCAGCAGCGCTACATGGGGCATTTAACCCCTTCATCGGCCGCTAGCGGGGGTTAAAAGCGCGCCGCTAGCGGCCGAATAGCGCCACTAAAATGATGGTAAAGCGCCGCTAACACTAGCGGCGTTTTACTGTCAATGCCCACCCCTTTGTGAAAGCAGCCTAAAGTTCATGTGCGTGTAATATAGTGTATGTACGGCTTAGAATCGCAGCCACTTCAAAGTAGTTCATGCGATACTCTGGTCTGACTTTCATGTAACTTGAGAGCCATAGACTTCAATGTTAACCCTCAAAAGTTGCATGAAAGTCGTACCTGAAAGTCATACAATGCAATACTTGTCTATTTGTAAAAAAACTGTTGCTCCTCCCTCTATATGTGATGATATTATTGAAATATATTTCGTTTGACAAAATATTCCCACAAATAAAGTGCCTTCAGTGCAAACAAAACATTTCATCAATTGATTCCAGTACTAAAATAAATCAATATTCAACTATAGCGAATAAAATTGTGCAATTAATCAACATAATTGTGACCAGTGTTGAATAATTGCACAAATAGAAGAGACTATTAATCGCTATAGTTGAATATTGATTTATTTTAGTACTGGAATCAATTGATGAAATGTTTTGTTTGCACTGAAGGCACTTTATTTGTGGGAATATTTTGTCAAACGGAATATATTTCAATAATATTACATAATAGGGAGGGGCAACAGATTTTTACATATATTTATTTTTTGGGAGATGTGGGAACACATTGTTGTTTGCAGCCCCACCTATTATATAGAAGGTATATTGTAGGTAGCACGGGGTAAACACCCAAATTTCATCTCTTACAGGGTGGATTTGATTTAAATCATAATTTTTAAAGAGCAACTAACTGTCATCTCTGACCCGCTGTTGGCTCCTCCTCTGACCCGCTGTTGGCTCCTCCTCTGACCCGCTGTTGGCTCCTCCTCTGATCCCCATTAAAGTCCAATTCACTTTAATGGGACGGCTGGTGATGGGGAAGTGACAGAACAAGGTGTGGGACGTGACGGCAGCAGGTGATTGGACGCCCGCTAACAGGCGCTGCCATGATGGATCTGAAATGACAGGTGCTCTTTAAATGTAAGGACTTATTCCTACTTGTAGTTAGAATTATTATTATTTTCAAACAAAATGAAGGTTTCCTATTTAGAATAAAAGGCTGTCAGGTTAGTAAAACAGCGATATCAGAACCAATTTTAGGTTAATAGGTTAATCTCATATAGTTGGAGAACTACTCAAATTCTTTTATGTAAATAAAACAATAACATTGGCAGTGCATGTTATCTCAGCTTGCAGAGCTTGGATTCATTGAATGAGTTTACCAAAAAGGTAAATATTGCAGAATATACAGCCTCATGCTACATAACTAAGATCCATTTTATGCTGAATAAACAAAATTATTCATTATTATTATTATACAGGATTTATATAGCGCCAACAGTTTACGCAGCGCTTTACAACTTGAGGGCAGACAGTACAAATACAATACACTTTAATGCTGTAGGAATCAGTGGGCCCTGCTCCTTAGAGCTTACAATCTCTATTAATGTATCTTAAATAGAAAACTATGTTTAGATTTTTTTTTTTTACTCCAAAAGCATTTTATTAAAATAAATTTGATTAAAAAAAAAATCACTAAAAATAATAAAAAAAAATCCAATTTATTTAAAAAAAAAATCTGATTTAAAGCGGAGTTAAAAAAAACAAAAAAATAAATTCATTAATGTGCATGAAAAGAAAAAATTGGAAAAAAAATAGTTTTTCTACTTACCTTATAATGCCTGTTGCTATGTCGTCCCATAATGCCTGTTGCTATGTGGTCCCGTAATGCCTGTTGCTATGTGGTCCTGTAATGCCTGTTGCTATGTGGTCCTGTAATGCCTGTTGCTATGTGGTCCCATAATGCCTGTTGCTATGTGGTCCCGTAATGCCTGTTGCTATGTGGTCCCTCGAAATCTGCCTCTTTCAGCACCTTGGCTCTTGACGTCACTTCCCTCGGGGCAGGAATGGAGATCACCTCCCCCCCCCCCCCCCCTCCCTCTAGGCAATCATCTGAGACATGTGACAGGTCCCAGATGATTGCGCGACCAGTCACTGTGCGTGGCGCGGCTCGCGCATGCGCAGTGGGGGCCCGGCTGTGAAGCCACAGCCGGGCGCTCACAGTTAAAATGCCGGCGCCGCTGAGCGGAGGGGGAGACGAGCGGGGCTTCGTTTTCCCCCCGCATCGCTGGACCCTGGGACAGGTAAGTGTCCAATTAAAAGTCAGCAGCTGCAATATTTGTAGCTGCTGACTTTGAATTTTTTTTTTTTTAAGCGGAACTCCACTTTAAGAAAAATAAATCCAATTTAAAAAAAAATCATCAATTTTTTATCTGCCCTGTATTTTTCATAGTTGTCTATTAGCACTGGTCAAAGCTAAAGTTGTACGGAAGCCGTACCCATCCAAAGTTGCACCAACATTGCAATGCAAATTCATGCAACTTTGGAGTCATAGAAGTGTGAATGGAGCCTAATGTAATGGGAACAAAAGTTTTTTGTTTTTTTTTGTAGTGAAGATCTGATTTAATTGTCTTCTCTCTGGCTGGAGGCAGGAAGGTGTCCTAAGCTGTTTGCTGAACTGCAGTCTGGTCACCAGGTTGGGGCTGTGCTGTCTAACAGGGCTGTGTAAATCACTAGACTGGATGTACAGAAATACAATTGGCAGATATAATATATATAATATACTTCAAATGTGTACTTAGTAGCTGTTTGCCTGGAAGTTCAAATTTAGGATCATCGTCATTTTATATGGCCTTTAATCTGGTAAATTCACCGGACTCGGACAGCATGTGTTATAGAGGCCGCTGACATCTCTCCGAAATGATATCTCCCAGCTGTGTGTGCATTGTGCTGATAGGAAGTGTTTTCTCCTCCTCTGGGGTTCTGTATTCTCCTCATTCTCCAGCTGTGCTCCACATTCTCCTCCGTCACGTGTTTTCTTAGCAGCCGCAATCTTAGATATGGGACAGAATGAACATTTAATGTAGTATTAAGCCCTCAGGGTTTTTTTTTTATTGTTTTTTTAGTTTTTTTTTTTTTAATTGTTTTTTAGTTTAAAACATTGAGTATAATAACCGCTCGCCCTCCAGAAGATTTACCCCCTTCATGACCAGGCCATTTTTTTGTGATACAACACTGCGTTACTTTAAGCGACACTGTATCCAAATAAAATCTGTATCATTTTTTTATCCACACAAATAGAGTTTTCTTTTGGTGGTATTTGATCACTTTTTTTTTTTTTGCACTATAAACAAAAAAGGGACGATAATTTTGAAATATATATTTTTTACTTTCTGCTATAAATTATCCAATAAAAAAAAAGTAAAAAAAAAAAAAAAAAAAAAATCGAATTTCTTCATCAATCTATCCCTACATGTTTTTGGTAAAAAAAAAAAAAAAATTCCAATAAGCGTATATTATTAATAATATTATACAGGATTTATATAGCGCCGACAGTTTGCGCAGCGCTTTACAACATTCGGGCAGACAGTACAATTATAATACAATTCAATACAGGGAAGAATCAGAGGGTCTTGCTCCTTGGAGCTTACAATCTACAGCAGTGTTTCTCAACTCCAGTCCTCAAGGCTCCCCAACAGGTCAGGTTTTCAGGATTTCCCTCAGATGATACGGCTGTGATAATTACTAAGCCAGTGAAGCTGATCAAATCACCTGTGCAAAATAATGGAAAGCCTGAAAACATGACCTGTTGGAGGGCCTTGAGGACTGGAGTTGAGAAACACTGATCTAGGGATTATATTGATTGGTTGGCGCAAAAGTTATAGTGTCTACAAACTATGGGGTATTTTTTATTTCTTTTCCTAGTAATGGTGGCGATCAGCGACTTATAGCGGGACTGCGATATTGCAGCGGACATTCTGACACTTTTTGAGGGCTAATACAGTGATCAGCGCTAAAACTATGCACTGTCACTGTACTAATGCACTGGCTGGGAAGAGGTTAACATCTAGGGGCGATCAAAGAGTTAAATGTGTGCCTAGCCAGTGTTTTTGTGTACTGTGGGAGGTACTTTTATTAGGGGAAGAGATGGAATTTATTTTCTGCTTTGCAGGGACACAAAATCCATTCCTCCCCCCCTGTCAATACGGAGATCTGCCTTGTTTACATAGGAAGATCGCAGTTCTGTCTCTCTGCCCAGCAACCCGCGCGTGCCTGCGGACATTGGGTAGTCAGCGTCCGCTGATTTGCTCGCGTTATGTGTAATGACAGCGGAAGTGAGCCGCCGGTGACCCGTGACCTCTACCTGGAAGTGTCAGATCATATACTAGGTACGTGATCTGGTGTAGGAGGGCCGCCTTGCCGAGCTTGCATCTATGGTATATGGATGGCAAGTGGATACAAGAAACATTCCCTAGTAAATTATCTGTTAAAATTCTTACCCCAGTACTTGCAGTTTCAATGCTGCTGGCTCCTGCTCTCTCAGGGCTGCTTCCCTGAACTTGCAGTCTTTGCAGGAAAAAGTTAAAGTGATTGCAAAGCTTATTTTTTTAATATAATAAACATGTCATACCTAACTGCTCTGTGTAATGGTTTTGCACAGTGCAACCCCCGATCAGCTTCTTCTGGGTCCCCCGCCGGCACTCCTGTCACCTCTTTGGCAAGTAACCCCTTAGGAAGCCGCTTTCTATGGGGGGTCAGTCATGTGGGCTCAATCCTGAGCCTCCTGTCTGCATCTATAGACACAGCCCCACCCCCCTGCTCCCTCGCCACAGAATTTGAATGACAGCAGCAGGAGCCAAGGACTCCCGCTACTATCAATCTGTCCTGCGAGGAGGGAGAGAGCCAAGAGAGCTGCTGCTTTTGGGCACAGCGCTGGATCAAAATTGGGTTGAGGTAAGTATGCGGGGGAGGGGGGGTGTTATTCTGGTCACAGAAGGTTGCATAGCTGGCTGGTTCTGTCACCAGACCACTAACCCTGCCCACCAACATTTCAAGCAGTGGCAGCTGTGCCCACTTGTCCCCGCCCTTTACCAACTCTGTTCCCACCCCTAGCCGGCAATGTTAGTGTTTTGCTAGGTGAGCCGGCGGTGGATCTTGGTTTATAATACAGGTGGGAATTTGGCCGAGCGAAGACTCGGCTCAGTCAGCTCCTGTGACTGAGCCAGCTGCAGGGGGTTATTATTAAGGCAGGAAAAAAACCCAAAAAAAACCCAAAATAAGTGCAGCGCTAAAACTAAATAAAATAATAAATCATACTAGAGAAAATCATGCAGAGGTGATTGATCCACCAAGCAATAAATTCAAAAAACACACAACAAGTCTCCTATGAAGAGCAGAGACAAATGTCTCAACAATTGTCACATGTGAAAAATTATAGAACATAAAAAAGTGATAAAGTAAGTCCCAAGATTGTTGCAGAGAAAAAAGTCCATAAGTGAAGTAAGTGGATAATCAAAATGGGTATATTCTGGAGAGGTATGACACAGGTGAATCCAACATCCAAAGTGACTTGCACCCAAGTGAGGTATGAGGCTCCTTACCAGCTCAGGATGACCACCATGACAGTGGTCCCACCAGGCATTTGGGAAACAGGTCACCCACAAACCTATGCCGATCTTTCCAGTATGTGGAACTCAAAAGACAAAAATCAAGAAAAAGCTCCCATAGCGTAAAATTGCAAAACAGTAAAATTTATTAGGCTAAAAGATTGCACTTACAAGAAACTTCCATCAAAAACAGCGTATGACCGAGCATCACGATCGCGGCGTCTCCACGAGCTTCCGCCTGCTTACTGTGTATGTCCCATCAATCACAGAGAAAACGTAATGACGTCAGCGTCACAGGCTCCTCCCTATGCGTAAACCGATAGAAAAACAGAAAATGACTCCTGCGCACAAGTGGTCGACCCAATAGATCAAAGGGATACACTGGCCTTGCTGCCCTCAAGGATGGGGAATCCTAGCAGACACAGAAATAAAAAGAGAGAAGGGCGCACCGGCCATGTGTATTATCTTTTGTAAAACATTTATTTTAGCAGTCTGCTGAGCTCTGATGAAGAAGGGACGAGCCCTTCGAAACGCGTTAGTGAGCAGTGTTTTATGAATTTTCCTCTGATAGACCTTTGGAAGGCTTTGTTCATCATTTTAACCACTTGTTGCAAGCTGATGTCCAAGGTTCATGGCACATGATACGCTACTGCTTGTGAGTAATTTCCTTTATCATTTACTTAAATAAATGTTTTACAAAAGATAATACACATGGCCGGTGCGCCCTTCTCTCTTTTTATTTCTGTGTCCTCCCTACGCGTTTCGTCACGATGGGACGTCGTCTGGGGATTGGCCGAGTGACGCGGTCATTACGTTTATGGTTTAAATAGTCCCGCAGCGCCATATTGACTACTGGCTACTAGGACCAGAAGGATGACTATTATTAAGGCAGGCCATGGCAACGCAGTGCCGCGCATGCTGCATATTCATCTTCTTGAGGGAGGGGAACCCAGATTATGATCTTGCACACAGGCCCAATGCAGTCAGAAATCATCCGGACCATGTACCATCAGTGCAGAATGCCATCTGTGTTATTAAATATTACAATATGTGCCATCTACTGGGGAAAAAAGCGATTTAAATCTTGAATCGAGTTGAGAGGTCAAATCGATTCAAAATTTAAGCAAATCGATTTTTTTAGATTTTTTTTTTTTTCACCGCGCCGGTCCTGAGGAGCTGCGGGCAGGAGTTTTTAGGCGAGGCTTCGGCCTAGTTTGCGGGGCCGGACGCCGCGGACTAGGCCGAAGCCACGGCCTGACCTAAAAACTCCTGCCCGCAGCTCCTCTGGACAGGCGCGGTGAAAAAAAAAAAAAACTTGATTCGAATCGTGAATCGAGTTTTTTTTTTTTAAGAAAATTGCAGATTTTTTTTTTTTTTGGAAAATCTCCCAGCCCTACCATCTACCCACACTGCCAACACACTAATAGAGAATAAGGCTGGCCATACACTATACAATTTTCCTGTTCAACTTTCCTTTAGATTTACCAAAACCATATAATATGAGGTGAAACCTAAACCCTTTCAATGTGTATGCAGTCAGGCAGACCCTTGCACTACATAGTTGAAGGTAAATCTAAAGAAAATTGAATAAGAAAATTGTATGGTGTATGGCCAGCTTAACGCTCACTTCCCAAAGCTTTAACACCGGCCTCATGTATTTTCATTAACCACTTCAGCCCCGGAAGGTTTTACCCCCTTCCTGACCAGAGCACTTTTTACAATTCGGCACTGCGTCGCTTTAACTGCTAATTGCGCGGTAATGCAATGCTGTACCCAAACGAAATTTGTGTCCTTTTCTTCCCACAAATAGAGCTTTCTTTTGATGGTATTTGATCACCTCTGCCGTTTTTATTTTTTGCGCTATACACGGAAAAAGACCGAAAATTTTGAAAAAAAATGATATTTTCTACTTTTTGTTCTAAAAAAAATCCAATAAACTCAATTTTAGTCATACATTTAGGCCAAAATGTATTCGGCCACATGTCTTTGGTAAAAAAAGTGTCAATAAGCGTATATTTATTGGTTTGCGCAAAAGTTATAGCGTCTACAAACTAGGGTACATTTTCTGTAATTTACACAGCTTTTAGTTTATGACTGCCTATGTCATTTCTTGAGGTGCTAAAATGGCAGGGCAGTACAAAACCCCCCCAAATGACCCCATTTTGGAAAGTAGACACCCCAAGGAATTTGCTGAGAGGCATGTTGAACCCATTGAATTTTCATTTTTTTTGTCCCAAGTGATTGAATAATGACAAAAAAAAAAAAAATTTACAAAAAGTTGTCACTAAATGATATATTGCTCACACAGGCCATGGGCATATGTGGAATTGCACCCCAAAATACATTCAGCTGCTTCTCCTGAGTACGGGGATACCACATGTGTGGGACTTTTTGGGAGCCTAGCCACGTACGGGGCCCCGAAAACCAAGCACCGCCTTCAGGATTTCTAAGGGCGTTGATTTTACTCCTCACTGCCTATCACAGTTTCGGAGGCCATGGAATGCCCAGGTGGCACAAAACCCCCCCAAATGACCCCATTTTGGAAAGTAGACACCCCAAGCTATTTGCTGAGAGGCATGGTGAGTATTTTGCAGCTCTCATTTGTTTTTGAAAATAAAGAAAGACGAGAAATTTTTTTTTTTTTTTTTCTTTTTTCAATTTTCAAAACTTTGTGACAAAAAGTGAGGTCTGCAAAATACTCACTATACCTCTCATCAAATAGCTTGGGGTGTCTACTTTCCAAAATGGGGTCATTTGGGGGGGTTTTGTGCCACCTGGGCATTCCATGGCCTCCGAAACTGTGATAGGCAGTGAAGAGTGAAATCAAAAATTCACGCCCTTAGAAAGCCTGAAGGCGGTGATTGGTTTTCGGGGTCCCGTACGCGGCTAGGCTCCCAAAAAGTCTCACACATGTGGTATCCCCATACTCAGGAGAAGCAGCAGAATGTATTTTGGGGTGTAATTTCACATATTCCCATGGCATGTTTGAGCAATATATCATTTAGTGACAACTTTGCGCAAAAAAAAATAAAAGAAATAAAAAATTGTCTCTTTCCCGCAACTTGTGTCACAATATAAAATATTCCATGGACTCGACATGCCTCTCAGCAAATAGCTTGGGGTGTCTACTTTCCAAAATGGGGTCATATGGGGGGGTTTTGAACTGTCCTGGCATTTTATGCACAACATTTAGAAGCTTATGTCACACATCACCCACTCTTCTAACCACTTGAAGACAAAGCCCTTTCTGACACTTTTTGATTACATAAAAAAATAATTTTTTTTTGCAAGAAAATTACTTTGAACCCCCAAACATTATATTTTTTTTTAAAGCAAATGCCTTACAGATTAAAATGGTGGGTCTTTCATTTTTTTTTTTCACACAGTATTTGCGCAGCGATTTTTCAAACGCATTTTTTGGGGAAAAAACACACTTTTTTAAATTTTAATGCACTAAAACACACTATATTGCCCAAATGTTTGATGAAATAAAAAAGATGATCTTAGGCCGAGTACATGGATACCAAACATGACATGCGTTAAAATTGCGCACAAACGTGCAGTGGCGACAAACTAAATAAATTTTTAAAAGCCTTTAAAAGCCTTTACAGGTTACCACTTTAGATTTACAGAGGAGGTCTACTGCTAAAACTACTGCCCTCGATCTGACGTTCGCGGTGATACCTCACATGCATGGTGTAATTGCTGTTTACATTTGACGCCAGACCGACGCTTGTGTTCGCCTTAGCGCGAGAGCAGGGGGGACAGGGGTGCTTTTTTTTTTTTTTTTCTTTATTATTATTATTTTTTTTTATCTTATTTTTAAACTGTTCCTTTCATATTTTTTTTTTTTTTATAAATCATTTTTATTGTTATCTCAGGGAATGTAAATATCCCCTATGATAGCAATAGGTAGTGACAGGTACTCTTTTTTGAAAAAATTGGGGTCTATTAGACCCTAGATCTCTCCTCTGCCCTCAAAGCATCTGACCACACCAAGATCGGTGTGATAAAATGCTTTCCCAATTTCCCAATGGCGCTGTTTACATCCAGCGAAATCTAAGTCATAAAATGCTCGTAGCTTCCGGTTTCTTAGGCCATAGAGATATTTGGAGCCACTCTGGTCTCTGATCAGCTCTATGGTCAGCTGGCTGAATCACCGGCTGCTTTCTCAGGTTCCCTGTTGAGACAGGAGAGCCAGAGAAAAACACGGAAGACGGTGGGGGGGGGGGCATTCCCTCCCACGGCTTGTAAAAGCAGTCTAGAGGCTAATTAGCCGCTAGGATTGCTTTTACATGAAAGCCGACCGCTGGCTGAAAAGAATGATACCAAGATGATGCCTAAACCTGCAGGCATCATTCTGGTATAACCACTCAAAGTCGTGAATGGCGTACCTGAAGCCAAAAAATGGTTAACAATAAAGCACAGTAAACGGTAAAGTATAAAAAATTGCATACCTGAAAAGCAAACATGATAAAACATAATAACAATAAAACATTGCAGAATAGAATACAGTAAAAAAGAGCAGAACAATAGAGAGAATAGAGAGAGAGAGAACAATAAAACGACAACTATTTTTTTTTATTTTATATTTTTGTATGTGTTTTTTTTTTTTTTTTTACACTTTTTTTTGTAACTAACTTTTATAACTGTAACCGGTTCCAGGTTCGGGTTTCTCAAAATGCGATGGCATCTTGGGAGACCCTGTGAAAGTGCGCCTAGTCTGTGCAATGCTGTACCCTACGCTAATACTCAACTAGTGAATGGTAGCGTTCAAAACATTCACCAATGCAAAGACCAGGATTGTGAGGACAGGAGGGACAATAATAGCGGGTGTCACGCCTATATCCGCGCTAGCTGCAGACACAATATCTTTTTTGGGGGCGTTCGCTGGGTAGGGGTACTCGGGAGGACATAAAGAAAATGCCTCTCATGCAGCCGACTGCATTTGGTTGGGGATGTGAATGGGGGAAGTACGGGCGCTGCAGAAGCGGTGGGTTCCCAATTAGGATTGGCGAATGCAGCAGGAAGGGCACTATGGGCACGACGGGCCTGTGTTTGTCTTTCTGGTGGCAGCGGGACACTACTTGTGCTTGCCACCTCACCAGCTTGAACTGCACTTATGGGACTCGCCACGTCACCAAGTGTTACTGCAGTGCTGGTTTGACTACGACCGGGGTGTACTAGGCCGCTGGTGCTTGCCAGTTCAATAAAAAGCTTCCAAAAAAACTGTTATGCCGCGTACACACGAGCGGACATTACGGCGGACTTTGCCCGGCGGACTTTTCGACGTACTTTCCGACGGACTTTGTGAATGAACGGACTTGCCTACACACAATCCACCAAAGTCCGTCGAATTCGTACGTGATGACGTACGACCGGACTAAAACAAGGAAGTTCATAGCCAGTAGCCAATAGCTGCCCTAGCGTGGCTTTTTGTCTGTCGAACTAGCATACAGACGGCGGACTTTTCGACCGGACTCGATTTCAACGGATAAATTTAAAACAAGTTTTAAATCTAATTCCGTCCAACTTTTGAGAAAACAAAGTCCGCTGGAGCCCACACACATCGAATTGTCCGACGAAATCCAATCCGCCGGGCAAAGTCCGCCGTAATGTCCGCTCGTGTGTACGCGGCATTAGCGATCGCAGGGATCAGGCCTGACTCTGCGAATGCTGCAGTTATGCGTTTAGTTTTTTTATAAGTGACAGTGATCGATCGATACTGCACTTGGGTGGGCTGGGCCGGGCGGAGGGGAAAAACGCAGGTGCTAGCAGGTATCTGGGCTGATCCCGCTAACACTGCGTGTTTGGGAACCCTAAACTGCTGGGGACGCCAGTATAGATCTGATCGGATCAGATATTGATCCGTTCAGATATTATACCACTAAGGGAGGTGTACGCTGCGTGCGTGGGTGTTAGCGGTACTGGCGCTAACCTGACGCTGCCTGGGGCTGGTGCTTGCCAGTTCACCAAAACGCTACCAAGCAAACTGTTAGCGATCGCAGGGATCAGGCCTGACTCTGCAAACGCTGCAGTTATGCGTTTAGTGTTTTGTAAGTGACAGTGATCGATCGATACTGCACTTGGGTGGGCTGGGCCGGGCGGAGGGGAAAAACGCAGGTGCTAGCAGGTATCTGGGCTGATCCCGCTAACACTGCGTTTTTGGGAACCCTAAACTGCTGGGGACGCTAGTATAGATCTGATCGGATCAGATATTGATCCGTACAGATACTATACCACTAAGGGAGGCGTATGATGCGTGCGTGGGTGTTAGCGGTACTGACGCTAATCTGACGCTGCCTGGGGCTACGCATATCACCGCCGGGCGATCAGGGGGCTAAACTTTTATTCGGTAATAAACGGCGGGTGCCCTGACACTATAAAAAATAAACGAACTAACCAGCGTCACCCGTAACAGTTATACGGTGATCAGTGGTGAAAGGGTTAACTAGGGGGCAATCAAGGGGTTAAAACATTTATTCGGTAGTATATGGGGGTCCCTGTCGCTGACGGCGAACCTAAATATTTACGTCCCTAACTAGCGTCACCAGCGACACTAATACAGCGATCAGAAAAATGATCGCTTAGTGACACTGGTGATGGGGGGTGATCAAGGGGTTAAAACTTTATTAGGGGGGGTTAGGGGGGTATCCTAGACCTAAAGGGGGGTAATACTCACTGCCCTAACACTGTAACTGTCACAAACTGACACCAATCAGTAATCAGAAAAAAAAAAAATACAGCTTGGTGTCAGTTTGTGACGGGGGGGGGGGGGTGATTGGGGGGCGATCGGGGGGGGGATCGGGGTGTTTTATGTGCCTGGCATGTTCTACTGTGTGTGTGTGTTGTGCACTTACATGTCTTCTCTCCTCGGCGCTGGAACGGAAACTGCAGAGCCGAGGAGAGATGACATCACATCCTCTGCCTGTGTGAAACTACACACAGGCAGGGGAGGATTCCGATTGGCTGGGAGCGATCGCGAGGGGGGGGCCACGATCGGATGGTCTCCCCCTCGCCTCCCGACGCTCCCAGTGAAAAGCCGACCGCCGCTGGCACCGGGGGGAGGGTCCGTTCGGACCCCCCGCCCGCGGGAAGCAGATCACGTATGGGAACGTGATTCTGCCTGCCCGTGCCATTCTGCCGCAGTATATCTGCGTTAGGCGGTCGGCAAGTGGTTAATGTGACTGTCATTTTTATACCTCATTGGACTCAACTAAAAATACCTGTCGCTTTTTTGAAAATTTCGACTGAAATTACCTGTCACTTTTTTGAAAATAAAGATACTTATTCTGCTGTATTAGCTTTATAAAGGATTGTCTTTTCCTTCAAGTGACTTTGACCCACACAGGACTATATAGTGATATAGTGTCACCATGGTCCCTGTGATAGCTGCCACTGGTAGGTCCACCATTAAAGTATTTTCCCCCTAGAAGACAGCTCTGCACAGGAAAACTGCAATGTCCTATCTACAGTGAGGGGGCGCCAGTCATACTCCTCCTAGACTTTGCAGTATTCACACAATATAGGTATGTCGTTGGCAGTGTGATTGTTGAGTGGTCACAAGTCCTGCCTGTCTGCAAAGAGTACAACCTCATTCACAGCAGGCTCCACCCACTACAGATTTCCTAAAAAGAACTAGAAGAGGGGGTGGAGATAAGACCAGTCAACAAACAAAGCCTGGGGAATGCCCAGGAAAAAACCCAAACCTACTTACCAACCAGCTCGCAGACAACCAAATGAACCTGTCTAACAGTCTGCGTTAAAAACAGAGGTTTAGTCCGCACGCATTTGCAAACGCATGCGTAAGCCACAGAGCCTCGTCACGGCACCCTGTGTATTTGTGATCCTAACACTAAAATATGAGTGTCCCCACAGTGGAGTGGAGGAACATGCATTCTGAAGGATAAATGAGGGCAGATGGACTGAAGGAGAGCCCACCTCTTCTTAAAGGTACAGGAGCACACCAAACACCCAGCAAGTAGCACAATGGCTGCAAAGGTGTTGGTGCGCTGCTGGACCAATACAAACACCAACATGATAACAAAAAAACTTGCCACCGCCCTCATCTATAGCTGGCTATCGCTACCCTGTACAAGGAGAGAGAGTAGAGCTGTGGGAGGGACCCAGCAGGCTCCACCCACTACAGGCAGCCTGCAGAAAACTACAGGAGGGGGTGGAGACAAAGCCAGTCCCCCTGTACAAGGAGAGAGAGCAGAACTGTGGGAGGGGCCCAGCAGGCTCCGCCTACTACATACAACTACAGGAGGGGGCGGAGACAAGACCAGTCACCCTGTACAAGGAGAAAGAGCAGAGTTGTGGGAGTGGCCCAGCAGGCTCCACCTACTACATACAACTACAGGAGGGGGCGGAAACAAGACCAGTCACCCTGTACAAGGAGAAAGAGCAGAGCCGTGGGAGGGGCCCAGCAGGCTTCGCCTATACAGACAACTACAGGAGGGGGCGGAGACAGCCAGTCCCCCTGTACAAGGAGAGAGAGCAGAGCTGTGGGAGGGGCCCAGCAGGCTCCGCCTACTACATTCAACTACAGGAGAGGGTGGAGACAAGACCAGTCACCCTGTACAAGGAGAAAGAGCAGAGCCGTGGGAGGGGCCCAGCAGGCTTTGCCTATACAGACAACTACAGGAGGGGGCGGAGACAGCCAGTCCCCCTGTACAAGTAGAGAGAGCAGAGCTGTGGGAGGGGCCCAGCAGGCTCCACCTACTACATTCAACTACAGGAGAGGGCGGAGACAAGACCAGTCACCCTGGACAAGGAGAAAGAGCAGAGCCGTGGGAGGGGCCCAGCAGGCTTCGCCTATACAGACAACTACAGGAGGGGGCGGAGACAGCCAGTCCCCCTGTACAAGGAGAGAGAGCAGAGCTGTGGGAGGGGCCCAGCAGGCTCCGCCTACTACATTCAACTACAGGAGAGGGCGGAGACAAGACCAGTCACCCTGGACAAGGAGAAAGAGCAGAGCCGTGGGAGGGGCCCAGCAGGCTTCGCCTATACAGACAACTACAGGAGGGGGCGGAGACAGCCAGTCCCCCTGTACAAGGAGAGAGAGCAGAGCTGTGGGAGGGGCCCAGCAGGCTCCGCCTACTACATTCAACTACAGGAGAGGGCGGAGACAAGACCAGTCACCCTGGACAAGGAGAAAGAGCAGAGCCGTGGGAGGGGCCCAGCAGGCTTCGCCTATACAGACAACTACAGGAGGGGGCGGAGACAGCCAGTCCCCCTGTACAAGTAGAGAGAGCGGAGCTGTGGGAGGGGCCCAGCAGGCTCCACCTACTACATTCAACTACAGGAGAGGGCGTAGACAAGACCAGTCACCCTGTACAAGGAGAAAGAGCAGAGCCGTGGGAGGGGCCCAGCAGGCTTCGCCTATACAGACAACTACAGGAGGGGCGGAGACAAAGCCAGTCCCCCTGTACAAGGAGAAAGAGCAGAGCCGTGGGAGGGGCCCAGCAGGCTTCGCCTATACAGACAACTACAGGAGGGGCGGAGACAAAGCCAGTCACCCTGTACAAGGAGAGAGAGCAGAGCTGTGGGAGGGGCCCTGCAGGCTCCGCCTACTACATACAGCTACAGGAGGGGGCGGAGACAAGACTAGTCACCTTGTACAAGGAGAAATAGCAGAGCTGTGGGAGGGGCCCAGCAGGCTTCGCCTATACAGACAACTACAGGAGGCGTCGGAGACAAGACCAGTCTCCCTGTACAAGGAGACAGCAGAGCTGTGGGAAGGGTCCAGCAGGCTCCGCCTACTACATACAACTACAGGAGGGGGCGGAGACAAAGCCGGTCCCCCTGTACAAGGAGAAAGAGCAGAGCTGTGGGAAGGGCCCAGCAGGCTGCACCAGGCCGTGAAAAGGGTCCTGTGCGTTTTTGGGTCAGGTTCAGGTGTGAATTCAGGGAAAAATTTGCACCTGAACCAGTGAACACAAACGCATAGGACATCAGACTTCAAACCGCAGCCAGACCTGTGTGAACCCAGCCTTAGGGATGTGTTTATTAAAAAATTGCAGAGCTATTCATCCTGTGAAATTACATGCACATTTGTTCTGTGCACATGTGGGTAAAATTGAATGTTATTAGGCTATAGGTCGATTGTTTTCATTCATAACAATAGTGTGATTCAGGAAAATCTTGCATTATGTCCACTAGATGGCGCTGACTATCATAGTAAACAAGTAGCTCCATCTAGTGTGTTATTTTTGCTTATTCTCTCTACTTTTAGGAATGAAAGACATTTGACCTGGAGATAAAATAGCCCAATAACATACATTTTTACCCCCATTTGCACAGAAGAAATGTACATGCAGCTTCACAGGACAGATAGCTCTGAAAATTTATAAATACACCCCCCAGGTTTGGACAAGAAAACTGCAGGGGCTGCTGAAATCTGGCACTTACCCACTAATTCTGTGCCCAGAATCTTTTGTTGGTTAAAAAAAAAGCATAGATTTATTTTCCATCATTTTTCTAGCTGCTCGTTTTCTGTTTATTGCAAAAAAACAAAAAAAAAACCTAGAAAAAGATGAGTTGGAATTGGATGAAAAAGAACAGATTGAAAATGGACAATTAATGTCTCATTTGTTTCCCCCTCTGATTACAGAAATCGGTTTGTGCCAACACACGGACCGTTCTTCTTAAAGTGAACCCGACCTCGGGCGATATCAAGGCAGCAAGTAGTGTGCCGACATACAGCATGTTCCTCCTGGGCCTGGAGTCTAAGGGGGCCCCTCAGGGACACAGGGATTGTGTCGGTGGAAGTCTAGGTTCTGTTCACTTTGTGTATGAATAACCCTAACGTTTGGTTTTGCATAACAGGAAAGGGTTAAAACTCCCATCCAGTTATTTTTTGCCGTCTGTTTCCTGCTAAGGGAAATTTCACTTCCTGTCTTGGAGACTCAACAGGAAGTGAGTGGAAATCTCCCCAAAGTGATAGGAGTTCCCCTCTTTAGACAGCTGTCCTCAGAACATTTGTGGCAGTGATCACCAGGACCAACAGAGGGGCAAATCCTCCCCAGAAGGGGACACTGAGGAGCAAATCTTCCCAGCAGGGGACACTGAGGGGCAAATCTCCCCAGCAGGGGACACAGAGGGGTAAATCTCCCCAGCAGGAGACACTGAGGGGCAAGTCTCCCCAGCAGGGGACACTGAGGGGCAAATCTCCCCAGCAGGGGACACTGAGGGGCAAATCTCCCCAGCAGGGGACACTGAGGGGCAAATCTCCCCAGCAGGAGACACTGAGGGGCAAGTCTCCCCAGCAGGGGACACTGAGGGGCAAATCTCCCCAGCGGTGGACACTGAGGGGCAAATCTCCCCAGTAGAGGAACACTGAGGGGCAAATCTCCCCAGCAAAAGACACTGAGGGGCAAATCTCCCCAGCAGAGGAACACTGAGGGGCAAATCTCCCCAGCAGGGGACACTGAGGGGCAAATCTCCCCAGCGGTGGACACTGAGGGGCAAATCTCCCCAGCAGGGGACACTGAGAGGCAAATCTCCCCAGTAGAGGAACACTGAGGGGCAAATCTCCCCAGCAAAAGACACTGAGGGGCAAATCTCCCCAGCAGAGGAACACTGAGGGGCAAATCTCCCCAGCAGGGGACACTGAGGGGCAAATCTCCCCAGCAGGAGACACTGAGGGGCAAGTCTCCCCAGCAGGAGACACTGAGGGGCAAGTCTCCCCAGCAGGGGACACTGAGGGGCAAATCTCCCCAGCAAAGGACACTGAGGGGCAAATCTCCCCAGCAGGGGACACTGAGGGGCAAATCTCCCCAGCAAAGGACACTGAGGGGCAAATCTCCCCAGCAGGGGACACTGAGGGGCAAATCTCCCCAGCAGGGGACACTGAGGGGCAAATCTCCCCAGCAAAGGACACTGAGGGGCAAATCTCCCCAGCAGGGGACACTGAGGGGCAAATCTCCCCAGCAGGGGACACTGAGGGGCAAATCTCCCCAGCAAAGGACACTGAGGGGCAAATCTCCCCAGCAGGGGACACTGAGAAGCAAGTCTCCCCAGCAGGGGACACTGCGGGGCAAATCTCCCCAGCAGGGGACACTGAGGGGCAAATCTCCCCAGCAGGGGACACTGAGGGGCAAGTCTCCCCAGCAGGGGACACTGAGGGGCAAATCTCCCCAGCAGGGGACACTGAGGGGCAAATATCCCCAGCAGGGGACACTGAGGGGCAAATCTCCCCAGCAGGGGACACTGAGGGGCAAGTCTCCCCAGCAGGGGACACTGAGGGGCAAGTCTCCCCAGCAGGGGACACTGAGGGGCAAGTCTCCCCAGCAGGGGACACTGAGGGGCAAATCTCCCCAGCAGGGGACACTGAGGGGCAAGTCTCCCCAGCAGGGGACACTGAGGGGCAAATCTCCCCAGCAGGGGACACTGAGGGGCAAATCTCCCCAGCAGGGGACACTGAGGGGCAAATCTCCCCAGCAGGGGACACTGAGGGGCAAGTCTCCCCAGCAGGGGACACTGAGGGGCAAATCTCCCCAGCAGGGGACACTGAGGGGCAAGTCTCCCCAGCAGGGGACACTGAGGGACAAATCTCCCCAATAGGGGTTGATTTACTAAAACTGGAGAGTGGAGAAACTGATGCAGCTGTGCATGGGAGCCAATCAGCTTCTAACCTCCGCTTGTTCAATAAAGCTTTGACAGTAAAGCTGGCCATACACTATACAATTTTCTTATTCAATTTCCTTTAGATTTACCTTCAACTGTGTAGGTAAAGGGCCTGCCTGACTGCATACAAATTGAAAGTGTTTAGATTTGAACTCCTATTATATGGTTTTGGTAAATCTAAAGGAAATCTATAGACAGAAATTGTATAATGTATGGCCAGCCTAAGGCCTGGTTCACACCTATGCATTTTTTAGTGCATTTTCAGTTTTGCAGAAACACGCTACAGTCCATATAACATGGCTTCCTATGGATGTAGTTCACATCTGTGCACTTTATGGAAAGGGCCAGGAACCTTTTTTATGGCTTTTGGTTCCATAGATTTCAATGGTTTAAAAATGTGTATTGAAAAACACAAAATGCACCCGGAATGTGCAATCTGCAACCTGCATAGGTGTGAACCAGGCCCTTAAACCTGGAAGCTGATTGGCTACCATGCACAGCTGCACCAGATTTTGCACTCTTCAGTTTTAGTAAATGAACCCCAGAGGGTCAAACTTGACAGAGGATCTAATCTTTCCATACTGGCCAGAAGATCTAACCCTTCTTGTGTGCATTACTGATCGTGCACCCAAGATAAGTAATGGCTACGTAAACCACTTAGGGGTGTAAGTGAATGTTCATGTACAAAACAAATGTTATTAGACTGTTTTCTGTGCTGGTCGACTGGTTTTTATTGACTTAAAATAGAAAAATATCACATTTGCCCACTAGCCAGCATTAAGTATATGAACCTTAGCACCGGCTAGTAGCCAAATTAGCTATTTGAATGCAGGCTCCTGGGGAGATCAGATATAGGGAATGCAGGCTCCTGGGGAGAGCAGATATAGTGAATGCAGGGTCCTGGGGAGATCAGATATAGTGAATGCAGGCTCCTGGGGAGAGCAGATATAGTGAATGCAGGGTCCTGGGGAGATCAGATATAGTGAATGCAGGCTCCTGGGGAGAGCAGATATAGTGAATGCAGGCTCCTGGGGAGAGCAGATATAGTGACTGCAGAGTCCTGGGGAGACCAGATATAGTGAATGCAGAGTCCTGGGGAGAGCAGATATAGTGAATGCAGGGTCCTGGGGAGACCAGATATAGTGAATGTAGGCTCCTGGGGAGAGCAGATATAGTGAATGCAGGTTCCTGGGGAGAGCAGATATAGTGACTGCAGAGTCCTGGGGAGACCAGATATAGTGAATGCAGAGTCCTGGGGAGAGCAGATATAGTGAATGCAGGGTCCTGGGGAGACCAGATATAGTGAATGCAGGGTCCTGGGGAGACCAGATATAGTGAATGCAGGCTCCTGGGGAGATCAGATATAGGGAATGCAGGCTCCTGGGGAGAGCAGATATAGTGAATGCAGGGTCCTGGGGAGATCAGATATAGTGAATGCAGGCTCCTGGGGAGAGCAGATATAGTGAATGCAGGGTCCTGGGGAGATCAGATATAGTGACTGCAGAGTCCTGCGGAGATCAGATATAGTGAATGCAGGGTCCTGGGGAGATCAGATATAGTGACTGCAGAGTCCTGCGGAGATCAGATATAGTGAATGCAGGGTCCTGGGGAGATCAGATATAGTGAATGCAGGGTCCTGGGGAGATCAGATATAGTGAATGCAGGCTCCTGGGGAAATCAGATATAGTGAATGCAGGTTCCTGGGGAAATCAGATATAGTGAATGCAGGGTCCTGGGGAGATCAGATATAGTGAATGCAGGCTCCTGGGTTTAGTAACACTTTAAGTATATGATACTTGGCGCCAGCTAGTGGCCAAATCCAATATTTACATACTGTAGCAGTTTGCACAGTGAAAGTTTGTCTACATTTGTTCTGTGGAAATGGGGGAAAAAGCAAATGTTATTAGGCTGTTTTCTGTGCTGGTTGACTGTTTTTCATTGACTTAAAATGAAAAATATCACATTTGGCCACAGCTGGCAATAAATTATATTATACATAGCGCCAGCTAGTGGCCAAATCCGATATTTGCATAGCAGTTTGCTCAATGTTCATGTATATTTGTTCTGCGCAAGCGGGGCAAAAAAAAAAACAAACAATGTTTTTAGGTCATTTCTGCGTTGGGCCTTTTTCTTTCATTGATTTAAAATGTTAAATATCATATTTGGGTACTAGCTGGCATTAAAAGAGAAGCATGGACTTTATTTCTTTATTAGAGTCATACCTACCTAGGTGGAGAAACGAGCGATCTAATACCGCAGATCGCTCAGTTCTGACAGCTCCCAGAGTAGAGAGCTAGTGACTATCAGTCACCAGCTCTCTGCTCTGTTCCCACTGGAGCGCTGGGCTGTGTAGGGGGTTGGCGTGTCTCAGCCTCTTAGTGACCCTGCTGAGAGCCTAAGCCGGGTGCCGGTCCAAGCATTTGGGTGGATCCCGACTCCATTGTCATGATCTTGTCCGAGCCTGGACCAGCTCTGTGACATCAGCAGACAGCAGACTTCAGCCTGCTGTCAGCTGAAAACAGGTCACAGGAGTGCAGTTCGTTCTGCAAAACGTTCTGCAAAACAGCTAGTGGCCAAATCTGATATTTACATTGCGTTTGCACAGTGATAGTTCATCATGTACATTTGTTCTATGTGAATGGGGCAGAAATGAAATGTTATTAAGCTGTTTTCCGTGCTGGTCAATTGTTTTTCATAAATGTAAAAGGGAAAATATAACATTGGGATCAGATTTGGCCACTAGCTGGCACCATGCATCATAAAATGTATGCCAACTCCTATAATTGCACAGCAGCTTGTCAATGTTCATGTACATTTGTCCTGTGTGAATGGGGCAGAAAAGAACGAATGTTATTAGGCTGTTTCTGTGCTGGTCGATTTTTTTTATTTACTTTTTTTTTCATTGGTTTACAATGGAGAAATATTACATTTGGCCACGAGCAGGCTTTAAAGCGGACCTTCGGTCATTTTTTTTCAACTTTATCTATTAAATCTTCTGTCCTTGTTTTGTTTTTTAACTTTGGATATTTTTTTCTGCCAGTAAATCCCTTATACAGCCCACTTTCTGTTTCTTGTCGTTCTGGTCATTATCCTAGGCTTATGACATCATGAACAGCTCTCTCTCTCTCACTCTCCTGAGTGTTTCTCAGGAAGGGGGGGGGGGGGGGGTGAGTCATAAGAGGGCCAATGAGAGCTGCAGAGCTGGAGGTGTGCCTCTGTGTGTCTGTGTAGATCCAGGAAGTGAACAGGCAGCAGCTTCAGCTGCCCACAGTTAAAATGGCTGCAGAGAGACTCAGCGGAGGGAGATTTCTGCAGCATATTTGGCAAGTACAGAATCGCAGTATATATATAAAATAACTTGCAAAGTGGTTGGAGGGAAGCTTCAGAATGGCAAAGATGTTTTTATTCCATATTATGTGCAGACTGCGGTTCCTCTTTAAAGCAGTTCTAAAGTCTAGTTTTTTTTTTTTTTTGTTATGTTATACTTACCTGGTCTGTAATGGTTTTGCACAGGGCAGCCCCGATGAAACAGCTCCATCTAGTGACTGGATGTTGTATTTGCACAGCAATTTGCACAGTGAAAGTTCATGTACATTTTGTTGTGTGTGAATGGGGCAGAAAACAACAAATGTTATCAGGCTTTTTCTGTGCTGGTCAATTGTCTTTCAATGATTTAAAATGGAAAATTCACATTTGGCCAACAGCTGGTATTAAAGTAGAAGTCCACCTTAGCACTAAAATCCCGGCATCTACAGACATCCACGATCTAACACTAACCTATCTAACCCTGTAAAGAAGAAATCAGTACACATACCTTTTCTGAAGCCGATCCGACCTGATCCAACGCTGAGCTGTCAGCCGCGACTTCGCTGTGCAGGCGGTTGCAGAGGACACAGCCGACAACTGAAGCCCCATAGTAAGTCTATGGGTGACGTCACTCCCCATTTATTTCACAGCCATTGTCAGCTGTGTCCTCTGCAGAGCTTCTGCTGCCGGATCGGCTTCAAAAAAGGTATGTATACTGATTTTTTCATCATAGGGTTAGATAGGTTAGGGTTAGATCATGAATGTCTGTAGATGTAGGGATATTAGTTTTAAAGTGGACTTACACTTTAATTATATGACACTTGGCTCCATCTAGTGGCCACATGTGGTATTTGCATGCCCTAACTGTAGGTGTTTGTGACGTGTAACGGTGTTTCCCTGACAAAGTCTCTGTCTGCTTTTCTCTCTAAGATCCGTCATCTAATGTTCAAAGATCTTATGGGCCCCTAGCACTCGGGGTGTCAGGGCCACTGGTAGAAATCATGGGGCCTCATTCATCCTCCTTGACAGGGGCCCTTTCCCATCCACTCCACATAGAGAAGGTACTTTACCTTTTTGTGCACGCACAATAATCCTGCCAGCTGTGGCTTCCAGCAGTTGAAGCGGTTGTAAACAACTGAAAAAAAGAAAGAAAAAAAAAAAGCCTTGCAAGATAAAGGCATAATGTGCTAGTATGCATTGCATACTAGCACATTATGAAGTACCTTAGAACGAAGCCCTCTCAGCGGCGGCCGCACACCGCTGAGAGGGCTTACTTCTCTCGTTCTTTCTTCCGGGATTGCGGGCTGAGCACATGCGGCGCTGATGTCAGCGGCTGCATGCAAGGTGAATATCTCCTGAACCGTGCAGGTTTAGGAGATATTCATTTTACCTACAGGTAAGCCTTATTATAGACCTTTTTATAGGCTTACCTGTAGGTAAAAATAACAAAGCAAGGTTTACAACCGCTTTAAAGTTTCCTGTGCCCCATCAGTTCACCACCAAGGACGGGGGGGGGGGGGGGACTATTAACTAATTTTTAGGAGCAGGTGTAGTAATTAGGGATGCACGGAATGGGTTTTTTGGTGCCGAAACTGATACCGAAAATAAATCTTCCTTGATCCCGAAACCGATACCAAAACAACACCGATACCGAAAGTGACTGTTTTTAAAAATATTTTTATATAGGAGATGGTCAGAGACTGAGGACATGGTACAGGAGATGGTCAGAGACTGAGTACATGGTACAGGAGATGGTCAGAGACTGAGGACATGGTACAGGAGATGGTCAGAGACTGAGGACATGGTACAGGAGATGGTCAGAGACTGAGGACATGGTAAGGGAGAGGGTCAGAGACTGAGGACATGGTACAGGAGATGGTCAGAGACTGAGGACATGGTACAGGAGATGGTCAGAGACTGAGGACATGGTACAGGAGATGGTCAGAGACTGAGGACATGGTACAGGAGATGGTCAGAGACTGAGGACATGGTAAGGGAGAGGGTCAGAGACTGAGGACATGGTACAGGAGATGGTCAGAGACTGAGGACATGGTACAGGAGATGGTCAGAGACTGAAGACATGGTACAGGAGATGTTTAGAGACTGAGGACATGGTACAGGAGGTGGTCAGAGACTGCAGACATGGTACAGGAGATGGTCAGAGACTGCAGACATGATACAGGAGATGGTCAGGGACTGAGGACATGGTACAGGAGGTGGTCAGAGACTGCAGACATGGTACAGGAGATGGTCAGAGACTGCAGACATAGTACAGGAGATCTTCAGGGACTGAGGACATGGTACAGGAGATGGTCAGAGACTGGGAACATGGTACAGAAGATGGTCAGAGACTGTCAATCGCCTGTGAGAAAAGTGACTAAAATCCACAACTAAATATGTAAATAAATAGCAGCATGCGACATGCAAAAAAAATTTTTTTGGTGCTACTTAATAAATGTAATCCTCACCGCACGCCACAGGATTCACCTGTATTCCATTATTACATACTCTGGATAGGATGGTGCACTCACGCACCTAAACATTGTGAGTACCCTCCTGGAGGGACTGGTTTTATGGCTTTTTAAATAAATCCCTGGCGGTATTATGCTATGTAGTCTCCTTTCTTTCATATATGTCACCATTTGAGCGAGGTACAGATCATCACCAGCAGACCCTGTATGAGCCCTGGAGTGGCTCTAATGCATGTTTTGACACTGTTTAACCACTGTGTCGCACGCTCTAAGGTGAGCGCATTAACCATTGGGGGTCACTGGAGAGCACTGGAGCATGCCATAATTTGTACATCTTTTAAGAAGAGCATGAGGAATAATTAGCACATCTTTAGAAAGAGCATGAGGAATGCCTACTATTTTTCTGGACACTATTGTGCACTTTGATTTTTATATTTTTATGAATTGATTTGGACTGAAATATTGGACACTTCATTTATTAAGTAGCACCAAAATTTTTTTTTTTCACATTTTTGCATGTCGCATGCTGCTATTTATTTACATATTTAGTTGTGGATTTTAGTCACTTTTCTCACAGGCGATTGACACTGTTTATTACTTATCAATATTGTATATATCTATTATATTTTTTTCATCACGTATTTACAGTTTTTAGCGCATACACATATATTTATTTTATTTTATGGTACAGGAGATGGTCAGAGACTGAGGACATGGTACAGGAGGTGGTCAGAGACTGCAGACATGGTACAGGAGATGGTCAGAGACTGCAGACATGGTACAGGAGATGGTCAGAGACTGAGCACATGGTACAGGAGGTGGTCAGAGACTGAGGACATGGTACAGGAGATGGTCAGAGACTGAGGACATGGTACAGGAGATGATCAGAGACTGGGGACATGGTACAGGAGATGGTCAGAGACTGAGGACATGGTACAGGAGATGGTCAGAGACTGAGGACATGGTACAGGAGATTGTGAGAGACTGAGGACATGGTACAGGAGATTTCCAGAGACTGAGGACATGGTACAGGAGATGGTCAGAGACTGCAGACATGGCACATGAGATGGTCAGAGACTGCGGACATGGTACAGGAGATGGTCAGAGACTGCGGACATGGTACAGGAGATGGTCAGAGACTGAGGACATGGTACAGGAGATGGTCAGAGACTGAGGACATGGTACAGGAGATGGTCAGAGACTGAGGACATGGTACAGGAGATGGTCAGAGACTGAGGACATGGTACAGGAGATTGTCAGAGACTGAGGACATGGTACAGGAGATGGTCAGAGACTGCAGACATGGTACATGAGATGGTCAGAGACTGCGGACATGGTACAGGAGATGGTCAGAGACTGCGGACATGATACAGGAGATGGTCAGAGACTGAGGACATGGTACAGGAGATGGTCAGAGACTGAGGACATGGTACAGGAGGTGGTCAGGGACTGAGGACATGGTACAGGAGATGGTCAGAGACTGGGGACATGGTACAGGAGATGGTCAAAGACTGAGGACATGGTACAGGAGATGATCAGAGACTGCAGACATGGTACAGGAGATGGTCAGAGACTGGGGACATGGTACAGGAGATGGTCAGAGACTGCAGACATGGTACAGGAGATGGTCAGAGACTGCAGACATGGTACAGGAGATGGCCAGAGACTGAGGACATGGTACAGGAGATGGTCAGAGACTGGGGACATGGTACAGGAGATGGTCAGAGACTGGGGACATGGTACAGGAGATGGTCAGAGATTGGGGACATGGTACAGGAGATGGTCAGAGACTGCAGACATGGTACAGGAGATGGTAAGAGACTGGGGACATGATACAGGAGATGGTCAGAGACTGGGGACATGGTACAGGAGATGGTCAGAGACTGCAGACATGGTACAGGAGATGGTCAGAGACTGAGGACATGGTACAGGAGATGGTCAGAGACTGAGGACATGGTACAGGAGATTGTGAGAGACTGAGGACATGGTACAGGAGATTGCCAGAGACTGAGGACATGGTACAGGAGATGGTCAGAGACTGCAGACATGGTACATGAGATGGTCAGAGACTGCGGACATGGTACAGGAGATGGTCAGAGACTGCGGACATGGTACAGGAGATGGTCAGAGACTGAGGACATGGTACAGGAGATGGTCAGAGACTGAGGACATGGTACATGAGATGGTCAGAGACTGCGGACATGGTACAGGAGATGGTCAGAGACTGCGGACATGGTACAGGAGATGGTCAGAGACTGAGGACATGGTACAGGAGATGGTCAGAGACTGAGGACATGGTACAGGAGGTGGTCAGGGACTGAGGACATGGTACAGGAGATGGTCAGAGACTGGGGACATGGTACAGGAGATGGTCAGAGACTGGGGACATGGTACAGGAGATGATCAGAGACTGCAGACATGGTACATGAGATGGTCAGAGACTGGGGACATGGTACAGGAGATGGTCAAAGACTGAGGACATGGTACAGGAGATGGTCAGAGACTGCAGACATGGTACAGGAGATGGTCAGAGACTGGGGACATGGTACAGGAGATGATCAGAGACTGCAGACATGGTACAGGAGATGGTCAGAGACTGCAGACATGGTACAGGAGATGGCCAGAGACTGAGGACATGGTACAGGAGATGGTCAGAGACTGGGGACATGGTACAGGAGATGGTCAGAGACTGCAGACATGGTACAGGAGATGTTCAGAGACTGCAGACATGGTACAGGAGATATGTCAGAGACTGGGGACATGGTACAGGAGATGGTCAGAGACTGCAGACATGATACAGGAGATGGTCAGAGACTGGGGACATGGTACAGGAGATGGTCAGAGACTGCAGACATGGTACAGGAGATGATCAGAGACTGCAGACATAGTACAGGAGATGGTCAGAGACTGCAGACATAGTACAGGAGATGGTCAGAGACTGCAGACATGGTACAGGAGATGGTCAGAGACAGAGGACATGATACAAGAGATCAATGCAGCCTCACCAGTGCCCGTCAGATGCAGCCAGCCAGTGTCCCTAGTAGTGCAGCCAGTGAAGGGAGAGCCGCCGCCTGTTTGATTACAGCGTCGGGAACATCACAGCTTTCATTTCAATAGCTGTGTGTTCCCCGCAGCGCGCCGTCACATACAGCCCCTCCCCCTTGTCCGGGAAACTTTGATAGACAGATCACCCGTCCCAGGATTGGACGGGTGATCTGTCTATCAAAGTGCCCGGACAAGGGGGAGGGGCTGTATGTGACGGCACGCAGCGGGGAACACACAGCTATTGAAATGAAAGCTGTGATGTTCCCGACGCTGTAATCAAACAGGCGGCGGCGGCTCTCCCCCTTTTCAACGATATAGGAAGCCCCCCTGATAGGCGGGACCAGGGGCGGGGGGTCCCCGGCCCCACCAGTATTGGCAAAAATTTTCATTCGGCTTTTTGCCGAAAGGGCCATTTTCGGCCGATATATTTTTCGGTGACCGAAATTTCGGTGCCTCCCTAGTAGTAATCCTCCGGGCTGTGGCTCCTGACAATACCAGTTCCGGCCTGCCCGGGCAGATTGATATGGAAGAAGAGACTGGAACTTCAATTTAATTTTTTGGAGCCACGGCACAAATTGGATTACTCCTCCTGCTCCCAAAAATGACTCTGCTGGGGGCCTTGATGTAAAGAGTGGTCTCTGATGTAAAGGGAAACTCTGATGGGGACCCCGATGTTAAGGACGACTCAAATGGGGGTCTTGATGTTAGTGGGGTCTCTGATGGGGGCCTTAATGTAAGGAGTGTACATTGATGTAAAGGGAAACTCTGGTGGGGACCCTGATGTAAAAGTGAACTCATATGGGGGCCTTGATGTGTAAGGGGTAGCTCTGATGGGGACCCTGAGGTGATGGGGGGCTTGATGTAAGGGGAAACTGATGGGAGACCCTGATGTAAGAGAGGACTCAGATAGGAGCTTTTATGGAAGGGGGACTCTGATGGGGACCCTGCGGTAAGGGATAACTTAGATAGGGGCCTTGATGTAAAAGAAGGACTCTGATGGAAGGGGAATCTCTGATAGGACCTTGATGTAAGGGGGGGATTTTGATGGGAATTAGCTTTATTTTCCTGAAGATCTTTCTCAATCAGATTCCAAAAAGTGAGATGTCTTCATTCATTGATTATTCATTCTATATTTATAAACTGATTTTTAAAATATACAACGTGGCTCTTTGTAAAGTTTGGGGTCCCCGGCCCTGTAGGTTTACTTGGATGTTACACAAATCGCCTCAGTCCCCCCCCCCCCCCCCCCCAGTATAATGAGACAACCCAGCCGTATTTTGTCAGTAAATGGTAATAAATAAAACTGAGCGCTTCTCGCAGTCGGTTTCCAGTCGCTCTTCCCGCACTGAGGGGGGGGGGGGGGGGGGGTTTGCTGTTCTATAACTGTAAGAAATAACGTCAGACTCCAGCCACCTTTAAGCCTAGATCTCATTAGCTGTGCAATGAAGATGAGATATTGAATAATTATAAATCAAAGGCGGACAAAGCGCCATCAGAGGAGGATTGAAACATTTTCTTCCAATCGGCGGCTTCGGCTAAATTGCTTGCAGAAGAGTTCCCGATCATCTCTCATTGTGTTGCATCTATGCGCTGGTACGCTTTAACCTCGCCGATGTTCTGGAGAACGCCCGCAGCCGTCCCTTGTAATGCATATATAATAAAATGGAGTCCCTGGTGTTAATGGCCGAGGACCCCATCGCTCTGCACTCCATGATTAAAACTAAGGTCACCTCTTCCATTTAAATAAAAATGGAACAATCACAACATTAATATAGAATATGTCCGCCTTCCGAGCCGCGGAGAGGAATACTAAGCAGGCTTTGTGCTTTTATGGTATTACATAGTGCAGGCTGGTTCCTCCAAAAGAGACAGATTTTAGAAGACGGCACAGACTCATTCACACTTTTGGGTGTATTTATAAAATGTTCACATAGCTGTTCACCCATCAAAACTGTATATACATTCGTTTTGTGCAAGTAGAATGAAATCAAACGTACTCCGGCTTTATTCTCCGCAAATCAAATATGTGAATGAGGAAAATACCCCAATATGGCCACTGAGGAACATACTTATTTGCTATTATACTCAGTGCCATCTAGTGGTTACAATGAGGTATAGCAACTAGATTGGATTGTGTTAAATTGAAGTTACACCCAAAAGTGGAACTTCAGCTCATTTGTCTCCTCCCCCCTCCGGTGCCGCATTTGGCACCTCCCGGGGGGTGGTGGAGCGGGTACCTGACATATCTTTGACAGGTATCCTGTCCCCACTTCTGGGAGACTGGGCTGTTGCGCATTACGTCAGTGGCTCGGCTCCCTCCTCCCCCCGCCGTCGAGCCAGTAGGAGAGCACAGCAGGGTGCCTCGTGCATGCGCAGTAGTGCTTCACTACCGAGTTCCCCTACCGGCAATGGCAGAGTGAGCACCTGACAGTTGATGGAAACATCGCTGGACTCCAGGACAGGTAAGTGTCCGATTATTAAAAGTCAACAGCTGCAGTGTGGTGTAGCTGTTGTCTTAATTTTTGCAGGGGTGGCGTGGACCTCTACTAAGCAGTATGCTTCTCAGCACCATCTAGTGGCCATAACGCTTTTACACATTCAGATTGCAGAGAATATAGCCCAAGAACATAAAATTGTGCCCCAATAACATAGAACATTGTTTTGCATTTTTTTTTTTTTTTCTAAAAAAAAGTGCAAGAGCTTAGGCAGGCGAAGAGGGTTTTTTGCACATTTTTTACTTGCAATGTGTAATAAATAAGCAGAATCACTTTTTTTTTTAATGCCCTCAGAGTTTAAATGGGACCCTACTGATCCTAACTTATTAACCACTAGGCGTCCGCGCTATAGCCGGGAGGACGTCCTCCTGTTTACTTCCGCGTGGCGCGCTCCCGTGGGCACGCATCGGGGAGGTTTTGTGCTGGCCGTGTCCCTTGGACACAGCCAGTCACAGATCGCTGAAAACGGCCAATCATAGTGGCCATTTTCAGCGCGATCGGCGGTGCCAATGAGAGACGATCTCATATGTAAACATATGAGATCATCTCTCATCGCTGGCTCTCCTCCTCACACATAGACAGCGTGTGAGGGAGAGCGAACCGCTGCGGCGGTAAGTTAACAAAAAAAAAAAAAAAAATGAAAAAAAAAAAGTGTTCCGCTGCCATCTGTCATCAGTGTCACATATTAGTGCCATCTGTCATTGCCACGTATTAGTGCCATCTGTCATCAGCACCACGTGCCATCTGTCATCAGTGTCACGTGTCATCAGTGCTGCGTATCAGTGCCATCTGTCATCAGTGCCATCTGTCATCAGTGCCACCTGTCATCAGTGCCACCTGTCATTGTCCTGGTGCTCCAGGGCCTTCAAAACTATAATAGGCAGTCAACAAGTTAGATGTGTAATTTATGCTCCTAGAACACCTGATGGTGCTCCCTGCATGTTGGGCCTCTCTATGTGGCCAGGCTGTGAAAAAGTCCCATACATGTGGTATCCCCATAATCGGGAGGAGTAGCAGACTGTATTTTGGGGCGTTATTTTTGGTATACACATGCCATGTGAGAGAAATAACCTATTACAATAAAAATTTTGTGGGGGGGGATTTCATTTTGCAAAGAATTGTGGGAAAAAAAATGACAACATCAAAAAGCTCACCATGCCTCTTACTAAATACCTTGGAATGTCTACTTTCAAAAAAAGGGGTCATTTGGGGGGTATTTGTACTTTCCTGACTTGTTCGGGTCACAAGAAATGAGATAGGCCGTCAGTATATCAGGTGTGATCAATTTTTTATGATTTACACCATAACTTGTAGACTCTAATTTTCACACGGACCAAATAATATCCACTAATTTGGGTTATTTTTACCAAAGATATGTAGCATTATAAATTGTGGCCAAAATTTATGAAGAAAAATTACTAATTTGCAAAATTTTATCACAGAAACAAAGAAAAATGCGTTTTTTCCCCCAAAATTTTCGGTCTTTTTTCATTTATAGCGCAAAAAATAAAAAACCCAGCGGTGATCAAATACCACCAAAAGAAAGCTCTATTTGTATGAAAAAAAGGACAAAAAATTAATTTGGGTACAGTATTACATGACTGAGTAATTGTCATTCAATGTGTGAGAGCACCGAAAGCTAAAAATTGGTCTGGTCACGAGGGGGGTTTAAGTGCCCAGTTGTCAAGTGGTTAAACTATGTTTAAATAAAAATCATTGCATCAACCATTGTAACCACATTAAAGGGGTTGTAAAGGCTCATGTTTTTATGCATTAAGGTGAAAAAAAACACCTTGCAGTCACCGGCCCCCTAACCCCCCCCCCCCCCCCCCCGTTTTACTTACCTGAGCCCCAAATTTCCATGTCCCTCTCTCCACGGGTTCCTGGCTCTTGATTGGATAGAAGCACAGCTCCAGCTGCTGTCAATCAAATCCAATGATGCAGGGGGCGGGGGCTGAGTCCTGCATTCGGCCTCTATGGACGCCGAATGCTGGACTCAGGAGCACACCCGCAAGGTAACCCCCTCGGGAGAGTGCTTCTCCAAGGGGGAGATCTAATACGGGGAGGAGCCGCCAAGGGATCCCAGAAATGGATGTTTGGGGCCACTCACGAGCTGCACAATGGAGGCAAGTATGACATATTTGTTATTTAAAAAAGAAAATTATATGAAAACGATCATTTAGTATCACTTTAAGGTCTCATGGACACCGATAAATTTTATCCTGCGCTTTTACTCTGAAAGGGAAAAAAAAAAAAAAAAAAAAAACACAAGAAAAAGGTTTCCTTTTAAATCCTATGAGACTTCACACCGCTGCGCTGTGGGTGCGGTGCAATTTGAAAACTCCTGCATGCTGCATCTTTGGTGCGGTTTTAAAAACCACACCAAAAAGGCAGCTTCCCATTGAAATGTAAATTGTGGTAAAATTGCAAGGAAAAAAAAAAAAACTAAAACCACACACACCACAATCTGCGTTTCCGCGTGTTCATTTTTCACAGGTGCAGGCAACCCAAAAAAAAAAAAAAAAAAATGCACCGGAAACTCATGAAAAAGTAAAATTGTAGTAAAAACACATATGCAGAGCCGTGTAAAAGAGCCCTAAAGTAAAAATTTTTTTTTTTTTTTTCTTTGGATGGAGTGGAGAGGGATTGGAACGCCATCAGCTTCTTAATACCATTTGTGTCCCTATTTAAAAAAACTTGCGTAAAAAGTGAAAGAAAATCCCAAATTTTTTCCAATGGAGACACTGGTTGTGGTGACACACCTGGATTCTCTTACTTTGGAGGGAATTCCTCACTTCCTGTTATGACTATAGGACAGGAAGTGAAGGGAAAGCTCCCCAATTGGAGACAGATGGAAAAGACCTGACAGGGTATAAATTATATATACACACACATACACACTGTTCTTAAAATTTCCCTCACCTTTTCCTATCTGTGAAGCTCTGATGAACTCCGTTAAGGCAGTGCTGGAAAATAATGGCGGCCACACAAAATATTGACACTTTGGGCCCAATTTGGACATTTTTACCTTAGGGGTGTACTGACTTTTGTTGCCAGCGGTTTAGACATTAATGGCTGTGTGTTGAGTTATTTTGAGGGGACAGCAAATTTACACTGTTATACAAGCTGTACACTCACTACTTTACATTGTAGACAAGTGTCATTTCTTCAGTGTTGTCACATGAAAAGATAGAAGAAAAGATTTACAGAAATGTGAGGGGTGTACTTACTTTTGTGAGATACTGTAGGTACCTCCATGCCAAAAAAAAAAAAAAAAAATCAAAAAACTCACAAAATGATGCACTGCAATTAAAAATGTATGGGGCCCGTCCACACTTAGGATTTTTAAATATAGGTCATTAGGGCCCCTACTTGGAACAAGGACATTGAGAGCCCACATTCTGGGTCTGTGGCAGAAGCAGGGAGGATCAGCAAGATATTCATTTGCATTACAACCCATTAGATCAACCGTTCTCAACCAGTGTTCCTTCAGGGGGTTCTTTGAGCTGTGGCTGATTAATCTGTTTGATGCCAATTTCCAGGTCCAGCACCACTTGGCAGAGCCAGCTTAATGACACCAATGATCTTTTTTGTTGTTGGCAAGGAGTGGCATTTTGACCACCAATCTAAGAGGTGAATTCTTCCCACTGACCATCAAACCCATCCCTAAGATTAAATCTATCCTATACTATGCAGAAGAGAAGACACCGACACACCGATGTGTTCCCATGTTTATTTGGGGCCATACAAAAACAAAAAAAAAAAATGAACATCCAGATCCAACATTTAATCTTCGTCTTCCTCCTCCTCTTCATCCTGGTTGATCTGGAAGTATCTTAATTCATAACTTTCCTTACTGTTAGCAACCACACGGAGCCAGTCACGGAGGCTGTTTTTCTTCAGGTATTTCTTGGTCAGATATTTCAAGTACCTAACAAAAAAAAAAAAAAAAGTACACAGTAATTTACAAGCTGCGGGCACATTGCACCAATTCCTACATACACCTTCCTGTAAAAGTCTTCTGTATGGAGCTTGCCTTGAGATAGATTTATTTTAATATATTAGCTGGCTGCACAAACAGATTGATAGTTTCATTGATAGGGCAAAGAGTCACACCACCCATACTGGATAGATTGTAAGCTCTAAGGAGCAGGGCCCTCTGATTTCTACTGTATTCAAGTGTATTGTATTTGTACTGTCTACCCTCACATTGTAAAACACTACGTAAACTGTTGGTGCTATAAAGAATATATATAATAATAAAAATAATCTCAGCTTTACAGCTGGAACTGCAGGCAGGCAGAGGTCACCATTGGAGGCCCCAAGTAACCAATGGTTTGCTTAGTCTACCAAAACATTCTGCCCACTACCATACCCTCCCGCACAACAAGTTATTACCCCGGACACACATCGCTCCTGTCTGCCCTCCGATTCTTCTCAGATTACCTCCCATAATGTCCTCTATCATACCTCCACTATCATTCTATTGCCATATCTTTCCCACTCCTCTACCCACTTAAAAGCGGTATTAAACCCAAACACAAAAATGTAATATTGCATCTTAATAATTATTAGATTAAATTCGGTGGCTGCATTTGTTTTGTAGGCTTTTTCACCTGGTGATCCTGCCAATAACTCTTCCTCTTTGGGTCCTTTCACACTGGGGCGGTTTGCAGGCGCTATTGCGCTAATAATAGCGCATGCAAACCAAACCGAAAGTGCCTCTGCTTTGATTCCATTGTGAAACCCGAGGGCTTTCACACTGGAGCGGTGCGCTAGCAGGATGGGAAAAAAAAAAGTCCTGCTAGCAGCATCTTCGGAGCAGTGAAGGAGCAGAGTGTATACCGCTCCTGCCCATTGAAATCAATGGGACGGCGCGGCTATACCGCCGGCAAAGCGCCCCGCTAGCAGCCGAATACCGACGGTAAAGCGCCGCTTACAATAGCGGCGCTTTACCGCCGACGCCGCCCCCGCGTGAAAGGGCCCTTTGGGAGTCTGCATAATGAATAAAGTATTCAAGCAGATTGCTTTGGATGGCAGCATGGTCAGTCTGGGATGAGGGGACTGTTAGTGAAGTCCATTTATATCTGATAGTTTATCCAAAATATTTAAGCCAAACTCCAGCTAACATTTTATAATCAGATCGTTTGTTTTGGGATAAAGGTTTTACATAAAAGCTTATCATTGTAATCACCAGTCAGTGGTAAATGGTTTCTCAACCGTCATACTTTGGACAGCTGGTAGGATCACAAAGGATAAAATAAAAGAAAAGCCAAGAACATAATGTAAAAAAATAAAGAAACAAATGCAGCCATCACATATATATAGTTGTATTGTTTTTTTGGGTTTAATAACACTTTAAATAGTCCTTACCCCTAAATAGTTAGGAGCCAACGCTGGGCACATTGAATTAACTTTGCATTTTTTATTCTAGTTATTTTTTTTAAGTGGTTAAAGGTTTGTTTGTTTGTCTTAATAAAATACTTATCTGCTCCATGCAAGAGTGACCCCAAACCTCCTCCTCCTGTGTCTGCCCCCAAAGCAAGCCACTTGCTATGGGGCCAGATGTGTGGCCTCACTCCTGAGCCGGGTTATGTGCGTCTATAGACACGCACAGTACGGTTTGGCCTGCACTCCTCTCCCTCCTTACAGCATTTGAACTTCAGTAGCAGGTCTCAGAGCAACAACGCTGCTTTCTCTCCCTCTCACAGTCAGTGCTGGATGAAGAGAGGCCCGGTAGAGAAGAGAGGGCCCCCCCAATTACTTACCTGTGCCCAATATTAATCCAGCAATGTGCACGAGAGCCTTGCCTCTCTGGGGGCTCTCCCTCCTCATTGGATGAGAAAGCACAGCAGCGGGAGCCGTGAACAAAAGAGGGGGCGGGGCAGAGCCAAGCCACAGCTGTGTGTGAATGGACACAGCTGTGGCTTGGGAACCCCCATTGCAAGCTGCTTGCTCGGCAGGAGCCAAGAATGTCTGCGAGGGACCTGAGAAGAGGAGGATCGGGGCTGCTCTGTGCAAAACCATTACACAGAGCAGGCAAGTAACTTTTTTGAAACAATGAAAGCCTTCAATATCACTTTGTTGCAGATAATGCATTAAAGTGTATTAAATGGTTTGATTAAAAAAAAAAAAAAATACATGTCATTCTTTCCTGCTCTGTGTAATGATTTTACACAAAGCAATGCCGATCCTCCACTGCTTTGTATGTTCTGTAAGAAACTTTAATGCGCACACTAAAGTAAAGGTGTAATATTTAGGGCCTGTTCGTATAGTGCGGTGACCGGTGTTTTTTCCACGCCAGTCACATTTAGGGCACTTAGAAAACCGTTTTCTAATGTGCCCGGTTCACGATGCAACGCATCCGGCAAGCGTGGTGCAGTGAGCTGCAATACAATGCAGACACGCTGAATTTTACCGCAGTGCACAGGTAAGCATGTCAACGCACAGCAGTGCAAAGCACCACCGTGCAATGACATGCATGAAGTTTCACTTCGTGCACTTCAAATAAAGTGGAAACAAACAAAAAAAAAAAATTAAAATGCAGCTGGAATGGACAGCGGCTCTCACACTAATCTGCAGCACTTGGTGTGTGTGTGGAGTGTGTGAATGTGTTCTTACTGATGTATCAGGTCTGTTTTGAATGTCTGACCCATAGGAAGCTCCAGTGGAGACTGAACAGTGACCTGTCCATCCCCGGCATAACTCACCTCTTAGAAAATGGCACCTCTGAAGACACAGTGATTTTACTCTTGCTTCTCTCAATAGTGATCACTCCGCCACCCAGGTTTCCAACTTTTCCATTCACCTTGATGCGGTCGTGCAAGAACTGTTCCTGTAAACATTTTATGTTTGAATTTTTTATTTCAGAGACTGCAAAGAATACAACAAAATGCACAATAGGTACAGGTCAAAACAATAACCAACAAATCCCCACAAACAGTCTAAGGGGGGCATGCATCAGGTCAGAATGTATAAATAAAAAATAAATACATTTAAGGAAGGATATTGCAGTGTATATATAAAAAAAAAAAAAAAAAAAAAAAAAAAATCAGCAGAATGACAAAGACATAATATAAAACCCCCCTACTTAAATTTCAAGCTGAATTAAGCAATCAAAATAGTCCAGCATACAGGAGAATGGTGTGTAGAATCTGACTGCCTTCTCTGAGGCAGGCAGCTCGAGATAAACGGGACAATCATATCCCATCCTCTAACAATTTTAAAAGATATCCTTTAGCTCCGGGGTCTCAAACTGGTGGCCCTCCAGCTGTTGAGAAACTACAAGTCCCATGAGGCATTGCAAGGCTGACAGTTACAAGCATAACTCTCATAGGAAGAGGCATGATGGGACTTGTAGTTTCACAACAGCTGGAGGGCCATTTAGCTTGTACATTCTACCATAATTCCGGTTATTCTGGTGCGGTGTAAAGTTTAGAAACCCCTCTATGCAGAAATCAGGGGGGGCGCCCACATTCAGTGACACGCTTCTGCTGAGATGCTTAGTAGCAACGTGCAGTTATGGTGGTCACAGTGAGACTCAGGCCAGGAGCCCCCGGGTGGGGTGTCAGCCAGGCTGATTACAGGCATGCCACCCACCCGCCTGGCTTCCTGAAGCTCGGATTAGAAGCCGAGGGACACAACTGACCATGGCCAGCATGATCTGTATCCTGGTGTAGAATGGTCAGAATGCTCCAGGGACATAAGGGATCTGGTTCCTCATCAGATATTTGCTGCACAATATGAGAGTGTTACTGAAAATGACACATATTGAGGTTTAGAACCGAAAACTACTACATTAATAAAATACTAAAGGTGTAGATAAGCTAATATTCCCCAACGCTGTCCTCTATGATTGCACACCTTCTAAACAATGCGCTACAGACCCACCCTGTGCTAAAAATGTACATTTGATCCGTATGGTATGGGAAGACCTCACAGCATAAAAGGACACATTTTGGGGGTCAAGCCCTCCTCTTCAGAGCCACGGAGGCAATCAGTTTTTTGTTTTTTTTTTTAAAGACATGCCTATACTTGACATGTGTTTGTGAGTATTCACTGGTCATTTATCCATTTTAAAAAACTGAGTTATGGTAGCGCACTAGGTCAGTCTTATTTTTATATACTTATTGCTGAGCACAATTCCATTCCTTTTATAAGAAACCATCAGACTGAGAACAGACCACATGCTGTGTCCCCTCAGTGATATTCCTGAAGTGCCCGGTTCACAACGATATAACAACTGCTGTGGCTATGGAGCACTCGTCACATCTGAAGCAGTTAGACACCATTCTGTGCAATGGAACCGTTTCTAATCTGTACGACTTGAGTTGCTCCGACTTACATAAAGGCTCTTGCACTAAGTTTGGTTCGACTTTGGAACAACTTGCATTGGCTTCTGTTAAAGTCGCATCGCATGCAAGTCGTGCCAAAGTCACGCTGGGGTCCGACTTCAAAGTCACAGGCAGACAGGATGTAACACTGTAGCTGCCGACTTTTAATAAGCACACTTACCTGTACTGGGTGCCCGTGATGTCGGCCGCCCAAGGCTGACCCATCCCTCGTCTCTTGGGTCCCGGCACCGCCATTCGAACTAAGGGAAACAGGCAGTGGAGCCTTGCGGCTTCACTGCCCGTTTCCTACTGCGCATGCGCAAGTCGTGCAGCACTTTGTGAACGCGATGTGTTGTGGGACACACACAGTTCCCAGAGCACAGCGCGCCCCATTCCCCAGAAGACAACGCGGGGAGGAGAAGACAGAACATCACCGTGGCGTAGGAAGAGGCAGATTAGGAAGACTGCCTAGCAACAGCCATTTCAGGTGAGTTCATTTTTTTTCCCCTCTAAGTTTTTAGGAATTTTTTTTATACAATTTTTTTTTTTTTAGGGTGGATCTAAACCAAAGTTATGCAATTAGGCTGCCAGCTGTTGCAAAACTACAAGTCCCATCATGCCTCTGGGTGCCATGCTTGTGGCTGTCAGAGTCTTGCTATGCCTCATGGGACTTTTAATCCTGCAACAGCTGGAGGTCCGCTAATTGCATATCCCTGGTCTAAACTGTACAGGATTCTGGAGTTCAGCTTTAAAGCAGAACTTTGGCTGTCCATAATGGAGCTTCCCCTGCACTGCCATATCAATGGACAGTATTGCAATGGACAGGCAGCCCAAAGCAACACAGAGACAGCCAATGGTGAAGGTGGGATCCCTGCAAGAAAACCCGAGATATCATCTTTTGCATCAATGATGAGGCATTACAAACCTATCCTGGTATCAGATGGATAGGTGGGACTCCAGTTCGCTTTGGATTCAACACAAACCAACCAGGAAGTTAAAGGATAAGTTCTCCTTTCCTTTTTTAAATAAAAAAATTGCACACTTGTGCAGGTTAAATAAAAAAAGAAAAAAAAAAATTGCATATATATGTATATATATATATATTTTTTAAATTTTTTATTACGAGCCTTTAAAGCAATGTACCCGCGATCAGCAGATCATGATTGCAATGCAGGGCTCTTGCAGACTGTCAGTGTTGGCGGTCTGCTCGTACCTCATATGGACAGGCAGTTACTCAATGACAGAAAATCAATGCACTACCTAGGAGCTCTCAACAGCACCATGGCATCATTGAGAACTACAAGCCGACATCTACAAAGACCGTTGAATACTTGTAGTTCACCCATTCACAGAACTGTGGAGATCTTCCCTGCTTACTACCACAGCAAGCTTTTGATCACAGGAGCATTTGTTTATTTTTGTATGAATGGCCCTTTTTTCTTTTTTGTGACATCAAAATCGGGGAGAAGATCCCCGGGCTCGCT
Organism: Lithobates septentrionalis; assembly: GCA_037952835.1. Classification (NCBI taxonomy): domain Eukaryota; kingdom Metazoa; phylum Chordata; class Amphibia; order Anura; family Ranidae; genus Lithobates; species Lithobates septentrionalis. The sequence continues at coordinate 137,652 of JBBDGP010005332.1, forward strand.
TTCACTACAGGAGGTGGATCGTGGAGTGGCTGCAGCTGTGGGAACACGTAACATATTCCCAAAGGTGAACTTATCCTTTAAAAGGTTTCCAGAAAGGGAATAGTCTCAGACACAGAATTCCACAGAAGAAATCACCGCTAAGCAGAGCGACGGTCTCACAAGTGGTAACTTACAAAGTTAGCAGCATCCATGATGCCATCTTCTACAGGGTGTGTGCAGTCCAAGGTGAACTTCAGGAGCTGCTTCTTCTTCTTGCTGCCCTTTGTCGCTGTTTTTTTCTGAGAAAAGGGAATATAAAAACATTAAGATCAGAAAAAACAAACAAGACACTAGAAAGGTTGAATTGCGTGGCGATCTCTTCTGTAAAGATATCCATAGAAAATCTTTTTTTTTGGGCTTAATGGGTCCAACCTCTACACGCACAGGAGCCTGCTGAATCTCCGAATCGGCATACATCCCTATAGATAAAATACAGCATCAAAAATACATGCCACAGCAGAACGGACAGAAGATCTGACGAGTTTCAAACTACAAACCGTGCTTAATCATGGCTAGCCATGATTAAGCACGGTTTGTAGTTTGAAACGTGTCAACTCTTCTGTCCGTTCTGCTGTGGCATGTATTTTTGATGCTGTATTTTGAATAAAAGGCAAACATTTTTTGGAGTGCAGTAGTCCAGAATTATCTTCTATCTATTGCTATATGCATGTATGTATATATATTATTAGAACAACAAACTTGTTATACTTAATGGTATTGCACAGAGCAGCCCCGATCCTCCTCTTCTGAGGTTCACCTCTAGCCCTCCTGACTTTTCCTCCTCTTGTGTGCACCCACAGCAACGCGCTTGCTATGGGTGCACATAAGGTGGGTTGCTCCCAAGCTGGGCTGTATGTTTTTATAGATACACACAGTGCAGGTCCTTCGATTGCCCTGTCCTGTGAGGAGAGGAACACAGACAAGTCCTGTTGCAGATGGACACGGCGCTGGATCAAGATAGGACTCAGATAAAGTATATGGGAGGTAAAGGGGTGATTGAGACTTTTTTTTACCTTCATACATGGAAAGCATTAATGTAAAAAAGGTCATGGGTTTTAGGATCACTTTACCTAATTGCTGACCTCGATATAGCTGAAAGACTGCTACAGCACGATCGTCCAGTTATAGGAGGGCGTCTATTGTACTCCCAGAGCCCTGTCCCCCTGCACACCTTCAGTTGCTTACTGTGTCCTTAGGACACAGTTGATCACGGATCAAGGTAAAGGGCCAATCACATCAGCCCTTTTCCATGTGATCAGCAGTGTCCAATCAAATGCTACTCATCAGCATTTCCTTTCCTCAGCGCCGTCAGTGTGCGAGGAAAAGAGCTGATAACAGGGGACATTTGCACTAATAATCAGTGCCCTGATTATATGTGCAGCCTCATCAGTACATAAAAATTACTTATTTGCACAATTTTATAACATAACCTATGGTGAACTTATTCTTTAATATAAGGTGAACTTAATCTTTAAAATTTCCCGAGTCCGCCATCACATGACGCACTGCGATGCCTCCAATGACGCCGCTAACCCACAGCTGCAGCCGGGAGGTCTTGTTGCTGCCTCTTAATAATTTCATGCAGTTGTTGGGGGTCTTCAGAACTGATCTGTCTGTCACCCCTGACATGCAACAGGTCAACCACCACCTGTGCCATGAATCTAGTCTATCCTCACACTGTATTGGGGACCAGCTGTGCGCTTTTTTTTGCACTTGTGCCATGTGTGATAGTAACCACATTGTGACAGAGCTCCGCACTCATGTCTGTAACCATCAAACATGCCAAAAATACAGCACAGGGTGTTCACCACAGCAAAATCACCAGAACTGAGGAGGATTCTTTCACCAACTGTGCTCACAAGTACTATATTTAGATGGCTCCGGGAATAAATATAAATCTTTAGGGTACATCTACAGATGTGTGCATGCAGTACTGTGTATTACTGTTTCTGTTTTCATGAGTAGGCAATAAAAAGGCTCCATTTACCATGCAGAATAACTGCATATTAATGTGTATCATCACTTGCTACCAATTATTTCAGGGGGTCCCATATATAAACAGCCTATGCAGACATTAAGGCCTCGATCACAAGGGTGTACTACAGCATACTCCCCATGTAAAGCCCCATACACACTATCTGATTTTCTGCTGATTTTTGTCTTCAGATTTACCAAAACCATATAATATGAGGTCAAACCTTAGGAGTTTCAATTTGTATGCAATCAGGCAGGCCCTTGCACTACACAGTTTTGGTAAATCTGAAGACAAAAATCAGTAGAAAATCTGATAGTGTGTGGGGCTTTAGGGCCATGTTTACCTATACTGTACTAACAATTATTTACAAAGCCATCCATAACTCGGCCCCCCCAGCTACATCACTAGCCTAGTCCCAAAATACCAACCAAGCTGCTCTCTTTGGTCCTCCCAAGACCTCCTGCTCTCGTCACCTCCTTCCATCCTTTGGAACTCCCTACCCCAATCCGTCCGACTATCCCCTAACCTATCCATCTTTAGGATGATCCCTGAAAACCCTTCTCTTTAAAGAAGCCTATCCTGCTTCTAACTAATACACCGTTTTACCTTCTCCATCAACTCATCCCTCATAGCTATTACCTTTTGTATCAATTGACCCCCCCCCCCCCCTTTTTAGATTGTAAGCTCTATTGAGTCCTCTGATTCCTCTTGTACCAAATTGTAATGTAACTAATGTCTGCCTTCATTTTGTTAAGCACTGCGCAAACTGTTGGCGCTATATAAATCCTGTATAATAATAATACTGGGATATGCAGGCGTTCTATGCATCCCCATGCAGGCAGTCCCATTGATGTCTATTGGGATACAGAGGATGCGCAAACACAGCCACTGCTGCCAATCTGACATCCAAGCGGGTGCGTGGCCCTGAAAACAATGGGGTTGATTTACTAGAACTGAAGAATACACAATATGGTGCAGCTGTGCATGGCAGCCAATCAACTTCCTGCCGGTGGCGGCCTATCTTGTCCCTTGGGAGATTCCTATCTCCCGGAGGGCAGAAGTGACGCGGGCCGTGACCGGAAGTGACGGGTGGAAAACAAATCCACCTGCACTTCCTGGTTTCGGCTGGGCGTGCGTGCCACACGGAGGAGTGGCAATACGATCGGCTCTACACTCTAATATAGTGTTGTTGGAGAGAAATTGATCTTGCAAACCCCCCCCTCCCCCACACAGCTCTTCAGGTCCCCTCCAATTGTCCCCCAGCCTTCCACATAATATAGCCAGTATTAACATCAGAAGTGAGGCTGCACTGTTTGGAGCATGCAGAGTGTGGTGCGTGTACTTTTTCTGTATAAAACTAAAAATATATACTAAACGCATGGTAATAAAATTCCGGTATTGTGTGGGGACACAGCGGATGACTTGTACGTGAGATGATAGTTATATGCAGGCCATGCTATGTTGTAATGTCACGCCCAGGGATGGTGATGGGATATCGACAGCAGCACACTGTCTGCAACATGTGATGAATGAATATGGTAGGCGGAGCCTACTTGTGTTGGTGTGGCAGGCTCTGGTGGGCGTGTTCCCACACATGTGACTGTGGGTACATTAAGGGGATACCAGAGGTGGTCAAACTACCATCGCTATGGCTCTGAGGAAGAGGGTTTCGCCCTCGTAACACGTAAGCCGCCTGCGATGCCATCTGGTTCCTCCAAATATCTGGTCCAGGCTGCATCTAGAGATACTGCTCGCTATTGTTGGAGCATTGATAGGCCTTGTTTTAAGGCTTGTTTGTCGGTGCGCCCTCCTGTTCTTCTTTGTATGTTTCAGCTATAAAGGATACCCATTATTCTGAGGGCAGCAAGACCTGCGACATTCCACGGACTTTGCTAAAGGGGTTGGCTGCGCCACTTACTCAGCTCACCGGGTACCCGAGCGCAGGAGATTGCTTTGCGTTAATCAGCTTCTAATGCCAGCTTGATCAGTTAAGCTTTGACAATAAAACCCCGGAAGCTCATTGGTTTCTATACAGAGCTGCGCCATATTTTGCACCCTCCGGTATAGTACCCCCCCCCCCCCCCCCCTCAATGTCTGGGATCCGCACAGATATCAGGCAGGGGCCAAATCATCTGTAGTAATAACTCCCACAAAGACTTGGAATCACATGCAGAAGTGTCTTGGATCCCATACTGCAGAGATACAGTTAGGAGGCCTCGGCACGCTCACATACCAGGAAGTACTCTGGTGTATTTTTAGATTGTAAGCTCTAATGAGCAGGGCCCTCCGATTCCCCTCATACCAAATAGTAATGCAACTGTCTGCCTTCATTTTGTTAAGCACTGCGCTATATAAATCCTGTATAATATTATTTCAAAGAGGAAATGCAGAACAAAAGGTTCAAGTCTCAGCTGTACTGCTTAGGAAAAAAATTAACATCTCTAAAAGGGTCCCCCTAAAACAAAACACTTTGAGTTCAGATCTACTTTAAGAACGGAACATGGCCACTGACACCAGCATCCAACTATTAAGTTACAACTAGAAGGGAAATGTGAGGCACAAATGATTCATGAGGATTCAGAACACGATTGTAGTTGTCACCCGCACACCTTGAAGAGACGCGGTCACATTACCCAATCTGTCATCCCAACCACAACAAAAATACCAGAGCCTCGGAGGAGAGGTGACTCCCTCTAACATGTGACAGCAATCGGGCCTAGCGATTGGCTGCTGTACCTGAGCACTGAATCACATGGACCCCCCATATCCAGAAGTACCTCGTATTTCTCTGAAGAGCCGAGTAGCAGAATTGGGGGGGGGGGGGGGGCGGGGCTTTAGGCCCCTTTCACACTTGTGTGACTTGTCCTGCGACTTGGGACCGTAAAGCCACATGACAAGTCAGTCGTTCCCCATTCATTGTAATGAGTACCGTTCATATCTGTGTAACTTCAAAGTAGTCCCTCTGCACTACTTTGGTCTGACTTTGATGAGACTTGAGGTCTCTAGACCTTAAGATTACACAGGCATTGCTTAACCACCTCAATACCGGGCACTTGCACCCCCACCCCTCCTGCCCAGGCCAATTTTCAGCGCTGTTGCTGTTTAAATGACAATTGCGCGGTCATGCTACACTGTACACAAAGAGAATTTGTATCATTTTGTTCCCACAAATAGAACTTTCTTTTGGTGGTATTTGATCACCTCTGGGATTTTTATTTTTTTTGCTAAACAAATAAAAGCCCTAAAATTTGGAAGAAAAAAAAAAAAGTTTTGCTTTTGTTCGTTATAAAATTTTGTAAATAAGTTTTCTCCTTCACTGATGGGCACTGATAAGGCAGCACCGATGGGCAATGATGATGGCAACTGGTAGGTGGCACCGATATGCAGCACTGGTGGGCACTGATGGGTACTTATGGGTGGAACTGATAGGCATTAATGATGGCACTGGTAGGCTTTGGGGATGGGCACCGATTGGCATTTCCCTGGTGGTCTAGGGTGGCATACCTGGTGGTCCAGTGCAGTGGCAATCCCTGGTGGTCCTGGGTGGGCATCCGAGGGGGGGTTGCGCTGATAATCAGCACAGACCCCCCCCCCCCCCCCCGTCAGGAGAGCAGCCGATCGGCTCTTCTCTATTTGCGTCTGTCAGACGCGAGTGAGGAAAGGCCGATTACCCCGTTTACATCGTGATCAGATATGATTGGACATGGCTGATCACGTGGTAAAGAGCCTATGTCAGAGGCTCTTTATCGAGATCGGTGTAGTGGTGTGTCTGACTTGCACACTGCACCACCGATCGCCGCGATGCGTTTGTTCTGGAGGGCAGTCATATGCCGGCAGGAAGTGGTTAAAGTTGTGAGACTTTCCGGCTGTACGTAAGTGTGAAAGGTTCCTTACACAGACTATTTCCAGTCCACCCCAACTTACAGAAATCCCCAACTTAACCGAAGCCTGGTATTGAAAGTGGACGGCCGCAACACCGAAAAGGCAGCCCAGTCCTGGGGTGAAAGAATGGGACCAATGATTAAGCCTGAGAGGGTGAAACACATCAGAGGGGCGTGGCCTAAAAATAAGACTAGGGCAGTGATGGTGAACCTCGGCACTCCAGATGTTTTAGAACTACATTTCCCATGATGCTCATGCACTCTGCAGTGTAGTGGAGCATCATGGGAAATGTAGTTCCAAAACATCTGGGAGCGCCGAGGTTCCCCATCACTGGACTAGGCTAAACCCGTTCTTTGGGATGCCTTTTCAGTGTGCAGTTGTCCCCACTTTTGATACCAGGCCTGTACTGGAAGCTTAGACTCACTTTTGTGCCAGAGGCGTAGTCACCATCAGTGTGGATGTATGGAGCGGTGCTCTGTGGGCTTTAGTTGGGATTAATGTAAGTCTGAGTATCACAGGGAAGTGCGACATCCGGAGCCGTGCCGGACCCCCCTTAGGGGCTCTCTGAAGAGAAATTGACAGGCAGCGGAGGACCTTATCACCTCCTCACTGCCTGACCAATGTAACCCCTTGATCCCCACACTAGTGCCGCAACCCCCCGGGCATTGCACAGCCTTGTTGTGGTGGTTACAGAGCGGCCGTGTTCCCTTAAATGGGTGAATTTGGTGAGTGCCACGCACCGGGGATTACATTTTTTCCACTGCAAATGTACACCCCCCCCCAGCTTCTGCAATGGGGGGTGGGGGCAGTTGGGGGAGGGGTGGTAAATGCATTGCTCGGGGGGTACAGCAGTGGGGTTTTACTGTACCCCCCAACTGCCAATTTAGAAAATAATTAAATGAGCCCTAAAGGCCCTTACAGTCATTGTTCTCTGATATGTGCAGTCATATGTAATGTGTAGGAGAGATGTTTTTGTATGTAGGGGGCAACCACCGCCTGTGTTTATGTCCTTGTGTGTGTACAGTGCGGCTTTAACTAATTTGTTTATATTATAAGTTGCAAATTTATAGAATACTTTATTTTGCACAATGTGATGGCCAACTATACTGACAGGTTCTCTTTACTAAGACTCAGAGGTTGGGGGAACTGCCAACTTCCACCTATAATGTGTTTGACACGTTTGAAGCGTGTTAAAAAAATGCACCTCAGATGCCAAGTGATTTTTATTTGGGGGGTGTGGGGGGATTATTATTTCAGGGTGTGTGGGCGGGGATTTTTATTTTAGGGTGTGTGGGCGGGGATTATTATTT